>JAVTVY010057159.1:0-30642 GCA_036873755.1 Hanleya hanleyi | reverse complement strand
TATTTCAAGCTGTATTATTAAGTTGTTGTTCAAAGCAATGGAAAGTAGAAACATATCCCGTACGTACAAAAGTTGATACGTACGTGCACTGCAAAAAATATTGTGTTGTTTTAACACAATTTTGTGCTAAAATGGCTTCAACACAAAATGTTTTATGTTGAAATCAACATGGTTTTGTGTTAAACTTAATATATCAACACAAAATTGTGTTGAGTTCAATACAAACTAGTGTTGATTCTTACACAATTTGTGTTATTTTCAACACAATTCTGGTGCTAAAATGGCTTCAACATAATTTATTTCGCAGTGTGCTTGGCGGCTAGATTAACTTGATCCCGGATCGTAAAAACCTATACAATGCTTTCGGATACATGACCAGTCTTGGTTTAATTTCTTCGAGATGACAATAGTAAAGTCATATACCTGGATCATAACATGTTTATTATTACAATTATTATCCAATTATTATTATGGCAATGGTTAAAAATGATATTTAACATCCTTTGTAGAAACTGGCAATCTTACCTGTTGAAAATTCGCCGGAAGTATGTACGGTAGCTGCTGCAGATGTCTATTTACCGATACGTAGAAATGATCGTTTTCCACGCTGAAAAATAAATCCAACATTTAGCCAGCCATCTCGGGAGAGAGAAATCGAAGTTTCGCCATATGGCGTTTCAGTCATCACGTCATTGGAGGAATATTATTGAATTTGCTGCATAGGTGGGGAGAATTTACACATGCAATTCTGGAGTGCTCGACCCGGCGGTTCACATGAAAGCTGTGACATAGCTCTGACTCTATATGAATATGAATAGGCATATATGTTTTCGAGTGATCATGAACGTGTTAACTCACCAATATTAATATTTCAACGACTCTATATAATTAATTCTATAAACCATTACGCGCGACCATATTATCGGTATGCGTAAACTACATGTGGGAATGAACGCCAAACTTCGTCTTCTCGTACAGTAAATTATATTTTTATCTTCCGTGATGCCTAACAACAACCAATGTATAGGTGTCAAATAGTCGATTAAATTACTGGAACATACGGTGAAAACCTTCTAACTCGGGTGAAAGCGTTTCCACCCGTGTGAAACTAAAGAGAAAACCTAAAACAAAAAAATAAAACCTAACACAAAAAATGAAACCTAGAAGTAAAAAAAATAAAGTCAAAAACCAAAAAATAAAGCATGTCGTCTATCGGCCACCGTACTATTTACTTTGACAGAGGTGCACTTCCGTATATGACAAAACATAAGTAGTATATAAAGTTGAAATTCTGTCGTATTTGGGGTGAGGATGGGAAAAACGGGGTGGAAATGGCCGGGGTGGGTGGATGACGTTACGTCCGGTCGAGCTCGCCTCCTGGTCAAAGATCACGTTCGGTTAAGGGGTTGCCATGGCCAAGGATTTTACTTAACAAATTAAATACGGAAAACGCACTGTTCACTCAAAAATGTGGACCCCCCCCCCCCCGTCAAATCGGTCTAGATGTCCCAATGCAGCCGTGGATCTTCGAGAGGTGCATGGTGAGAGTTTAGGGAGATGCAAAACTAGGACTTTCTCAAAAATAAAAGGCGGGAAAATGGACTTTACACCCTAAAATACAGGGAAAAACCCTCGTCAAATCGGTCAAGATGAGCCCTACATGGGTCGTGCAGTGTGTCATATCAAAGCCTCGGAGAGAAGACGGGGAGCAGACTATGATGGGGGTGGTTTGGGCTGGAGATGACACAATGGAGCGCATGCGCATTCGAGGGATAGTAGCGAGGGAATTTTTGGGGTGAACAAGGGCATGTCTGCGCAATATAGGGACCATTATTTGTCCCAATGGATCGTAGATGGTCTCGTCTTGAAGCTCTTTGTGTGTAGACGACGAATGAGATGGTTTGAATTAAAGGTTTTTGTTGCGCTGGGGTGTCTTTGGCGATCCAGGGATCATCCCTGCTTTTAATGGACCGTTTTTCTATCTTACGGTCACCACGTTCAACATTTCCCAACAGATGGCTTGATAGGGCTAATATATCATCACTCTGAGTTATGTTTATCTATTACCGCTCAACCCGGTGCTTGCGACCTTGCGGTAATGTCATTTGAGATGTTCACATGAACAGCTACAATAAAGCGGTTCTTGTGATGTTTTTGGAAATATGCAGTCAGTAGGCCTATATTTGTCTGTGAGGGTTACATGTCTTCTTGCCAGTACGCCGGATTCGTTTTCCAATACCCTGTTGTAGTTGTAATTGTAGTGGAAGTGCCGTAAATCTGCGTATGTGCAGTCGGAAAAGAGTAGAAAAATTTGGGGTAGATGTTGGTCATCCGTGGTTTGTAGTGGAAGCAAAGTATTAGAAAAAGAGCATTTGGGTGGACGCTTTGAGTTACAGGTGAGCCAACCGTGGTCCAAATGAGCCGTGTGGGATGTCATTCTGAAACTCTCATCGGGTAGAGTCCACAGGCGATAGTTTGTACTGGAAAGGCCCGTAAATCTACGCATGCACAGAAGCAAAAGAGTAGAAAAGGCTATTTGAGTTGGGCGTTTCGGGGTAGAGGTGAGCCACATGGGTCGCAATGAGCCGTGCGGGGTTTCATTTTGAAGCTCGTTCGTATTGGAACTGCCGCCAATCTGCGCATGCGTCGAGGAGTAGTAGAAAAGGCGCATTGAGTTGACGTTTCAGGGTAGAGGAGGGTCATCGGAAGACCGAATGAGCCGTGTGAGGTTTCATCTTGAAGCTCTGATCGGATGGTTCTCGGAATCAAAGGTCACCTTCGGTCACGTGACCAGAACCGGAACTGACGTCACAAATTCTACAAATTTCAACGGTAAGTGACAGGTTTTCTACTCTTTATTTTTATTTTTGCATTCCAGATCATTTCAGGCCACGTGACCCGGTCAAAATACAGTGTATGTCCCTGTAAATAGGTCCTTAAACACGAACCCTAGGCATGCGATTTTGTGGCTATAGCTGACCATGATCCCTGCTCGTCAAAATTTTGTTTTGAAATGCCCGCTCTTAACATAGACCAAAAATGTACTTGATCTGTAGAAAACACCGTACGTGTTCTTTGGCTATTCTCCAGCACGGCTGGTATTTGGTATGTGTCTATGATAGGTGGCAAGTTCATACAAGGCGTTACGGCTCTTGTCTAATTAAATGGTGTTTTCGAATTCAAAGTATCAAATCACATGGATGGGATCCTGGAGGGCTGGTGCCAAGTGGAGCTCAAGCACAAGTTGACTTGCTTGATTCAGCTGACGGTTCTTCTTTGAAGTCGGAGTCAAATCGAAGCAGAACAATGTGTAGCCATTGACAAAGTCCTCCCGACTAATTATATTGCTTTCGTCCGGATTGATTTAACCTGTTGCTGAGAACAGGTTCTGGTAACTCCGGATGAAAGTTACCCGAGGAAAATTTGGTGTTAGAGGCATGGTTGGGATCTGCTGTCCGTCCACATGTACAGCGACAAAGTTGATGTTCAGATGCTTAAAGTCAAAGGCATTCGCTGGGTAAGCTCCATTGAAACTAGTATTCTCCACACATACCAGAATCAGGGGGATTGGAAGTTCTTGCAAGAAAAATTGTCTTTGTTGACGCTCATTTTCCCAGCCGGGATAGAAAATACTTTTGATTGCACACGTAGGATGGGGCTAAGGGCTGTTTTCAGCTCCAAGTCTTTGCGGTGTATCAGTTGTACGGCAGCATTCGGTTTCACTTGACGGACATACATCACTGCGTCTTGGATGACGATCTTGTAATCAGCCGTATGCCCCTGTACGTCGGTATCCATCAAGGCAAAGGCTGGAAGTGCTCGAATCGGTCGGAATTCGATGGGTACCTTGTTCAAAAGGTAGCGGTCTTGCATGAATGTATCCGTATGCAGTCGACCCATGAGCTCCACAGAGCCGTTGTAAAACACCTCCTTTTTACCTAGCCAGTTTGGCATCCGCCGTACCCATATGCCGGTAGAACACGAGTGCGGTCAACTGAGACTCTTTAGCTTCTCGGCAATCCGAGGGCGCCTCGGTATCACCGAGAATGTGCCCGTTGACCAAATTCGAATAGACATAGAGGTCATGAAGGCCAGACTTGAGATCCAGCATGCTCCTTCGCTGGAGGCGACCGGGTCCGAGGTAATCATCCAATGAAATGTGGGTGCTCCGGGCGGTGACTCCCGCTGTAACTCCGGGGTGTAGCTACCCGGTGCTGCTGTATTACCTGTTGCATCGCTGGAGTTTCCCACCAATTCTTGCCCACGTGCATGTCTTTCATTCCTCGATCGAACGCCTCCCATGCTCGTGGGCTTGACTGTGATTTGCGCTGACGCATCATGTCTTTCACCAAATCGGCCATGTTGGTGCCAGAGACCACTTGGTTCTGTACGAGTAGTTAGTTCATGTCATGTTGGGTTTGTCTTTCACCCGCTGTTACAAATATCCAGCATTTTTCCTGAACGAGGCGGGTACAGTGTTTAAAACTTCGTTTACGACCCACCATGAATCGGTGGTGAGGGTGATGCCTGCTGGAGTGGTGTTGAGGTCGATGGTGTGGTTGATGGTGGTGTTAGGGTAGCGAAACCCTTGTATGATACATAAATTTCATGTACAGTGGAAGGGTCCCATTGTAGGTTTGTACTTTTTCGCTTCGCTGAAATCGCTGTAGAATGTGTCCAATGTCTTCACCGTAGGTTGGATAGGGTACGGTGGCTGGAGGCCTTGAAACAGGCGTGGGTCTACCAGGGTCATTTTTTATGTTTCGCTTTCGGTCTAAGAGCTCATCTAGTGGAGGGCACAACACGGCAGCGGCAAACGGGGCCCAGATGGCACCGAGAAAGCCACCTTTCTGAACACCTCCTTTTTCTTGGCTTGGAAAACTCGCTTCTGGATCAGGGTTCGGAGACCTGTCTTATGGTTGACTTGTTCAGCTTGGTCTTCTGAGCTGGAGTCAGAGGAACATTGCCTTTTAGCAGGTTGTACATTATCTCAGACAGACAGCGTAAAAGGGCGGGATCCACCCCACGCACAATAGTCCAAACCAATTTGGGTTGGGCTGTCTTCGGTAACCGGATCCGTACTCAAGCGGACATGATGCACAACTTCCGTTGGAATTGACAACCCTACCCGTATTATCGTTTACAATGACTACAGAGAGAACATGAAAAGGCAGATATGTTTTATAATAACTTTTATTAACAAACATCCCATGCAGCTGGGCCAGCCACATTGAGTGTGTTTGCATAATATTGTTTAGCATTTCTGCACGTACAAGTGGCGCATCTCTCCAGGCAAGGTACAGGTCCGCTGTCGGAGGTGGTTGGCGGTGCCTTGCTTCAGGCTGAAGAGTATATACCCGTGCTGCTGATCACTGAAGGCTTCCAGCACCAACTGGGTGCGGCCAGGATACATCTGTCTCGCCAGACACAGCAGTTGAGTGGTGTCTCTCCGGTTTATGAACACTACCAGTTAGTGTGCATTCAAACTTATGTTACGATAACAGTATTTTCGTTATTTTGGGATTACGCTATCTCAGTATAGCACAGATTCAATGCTGACAATTGCCCGAGTACCATGTGGGATTCGAATCAGCAGCCCCCAGAGTAAGGCACCCGATCGCCAGCACTATAGTGCTTCTTGCTAGGATTTTGCACTTATAATGGGGTTTTTACCATTTTCAGCGTGTACCTGTAATCCCCATGGTACAGCTAGCCAGAGTAACATATGTGAGCAGATGAGCGGCCAGTGTCCATGTAAGACCAGCACGAGTGGACGACAGTGTAATAACCAGTGTAAAGATGGCTATTACAGCTTTCCTTCTGGATTCTTTGTATCGAATGTACGTTTATTGGTGTCGTACATGTTCTAGTGACTCCATTTATTTCATTATATGGTGTTCCTATAAAAAACAACCTTATTAAATAGGTTGGTAAAGTAAGGACTTTCCAATTTCGAACGTCAAAAAGTTGTTTTTCTTGAATAACTTAAAAATTAGGTTAAGGGAGGGAGGCCACTTTCCGCTCCCCCTGTTGGTTTTTTTGCTCCTATCTCCAGAACGACACAACATTTAGAGCCGAAACTCTTTGACTTTTTAGATTATCATATTGGGGTCATTTTGAGCCTATTTGCATGAACCCTCGAGCAGAGGATCATGGGTAAATTCAAAATGGCGGGCATGTGGGATACCAGAAAAGTGATGTTTTCGTCAGATTTCTTCAAAATTTTTGCTTTTCTGTATGGAAAAGTGGGTAAAGCCTATTTTATTTCATATCAGATTATTATTTACTAATCATGCAATTTTTGCGAAGAAAAAACAAAAATAAAAAATTCGAAAATTGTGACCGAAAAATCGTCCAAAAATTATCTTTTTGAAAATGACGTCACGGTGACGTCATCATGGTGGCCATCTTGGGCACATATAGTGTGGTAAGTTTCAGCCCTCTAGCCTTAGCGATAGCGAAAATACATTGGGGGCACTTCCAACACCTTATATGATGAACAGACAGGAGCAGATTTTTTGTCACCGGTACAATGAACCGGCAGAATGGCAATGCAGGCCTATGGTCTTCAAGGTGTTTCTGCGGTCAATTTAAAATATTTCATCAAACCCATAGCTTTTGTCAAACTTCAATTTGATGAAGGCACTATGGCCAGATAATATATATATACATACAACATGGTTTCTATCACCGGCAGATTGAACCGGCACAATGCAAATAGACCTGTCTTTGCGAGACAGTTTGTCTTTTCAGTTTGGTGACGTCACAATGGTCAAGCAGGAGCAGAGTTTCTGTCACCGGCAGATTGAACCGGCATAGTTCAGTTCAATCGTAAATTCCCCCTTTGAAGAGAGGCATCTCTTTGGTTAAAAACCGGTTAAACACAAAATATAAATATGGAAAAAAGAAATAATAATAAAATAAGCATTGTCGCACTGGGACACCAAATTTGCAACAGTTCACTGTTTCACCATTGTTTCACTAGAGAATTTTTCAGCAAGCAGAATACATGCAGTTCGTTATATGAAGACCGCAGGTTGGAACTCACAAATTAGGCAGATTTAGAGAGTAAGCAACACAGTTCGCCTATGGTGAAGGCAGTAGGTTAGAACCCTCACAAATATCTCCATCACAGGTACCGGTATGCAATTACAAGCGTCTGGTCTGTCATTCATAATTCAGCCGTCGTCCATTAGAGAATATCCGCGTCCATAATCCAAAGACCTATTCCGTATTCCATACAACAGTATCAGCATCAAATTCAAAAAGGCAATCATAGTATACATAAACATAGGCTTGTTTCCTGCAAGAGAAAAGCGGTCAACAGTTTTCAATGATGCCGGCAAGACATCATGATGTTCCAAAAATATCAAATCCGTATCGCTGGTCAGTATTCTTAATCCATAATATTCGTTGTAAAGTCGTCATCTAAAGAATGTTCATATGAGTACCATGAGGATCTTGAATTACATGGGTTCATACGGCCCCTAGCCCCGGGTTAAGCGGAATTAGACACAAGTTACGAAACGTAACGCCATAGATCTTGCACGCTACGCTCGTATTTTGCTATCAGCATGCGATATGTATCGCCAAATTTGAGAAACTTTGAGTGGAGGCGCTTGGTGGCGTAGCCCTGTTTTATAAGTTTCTGCAACAATGTTCTTGTGACGTTGATTAAAATCGTCACATTTAACACAGGATCTAGCAAATGCTACTAGGTGTGATATGTATACGCCATATGCAGGTCCCACTGGAATATTACTGTCCAGAAAGGAATAGTTTACGATGTCGAAATTGTAATCATCTCTTTTGTCATACAGTCGACGAAAGAGAAGGCCCGCTTCATTTTTATAGAGATATAGGTCTAAATATGATGTGCCCGTAGGGTTATCTGTAGTTTCCTTCAAATCCGGTGAAGGTGGATATATATCCTTCACTGCGTCATTTATATAGCGATTATTCACAGCGAGAAGATCGTCTATAATATAGCGTTTGGTGAATGAGAAGGAGCGGGCTTTGAATGGATCGGTTTTTGAAAGCGCCTGCATATAGTCATATTCATAAGAGAACAGATATAGGTCAACCAACAGGGGTGCACAATTAGTACCCATTGGAATACCTATATGCTGCTAATATATCCTCATGTTGCTCACTTTTCTGGATGAAGTATGATGGATTAACGATAAAATTGCCAATGTCTTGGACGGTGTTAACCCCGTGGCATACAGCTTGCTTACAGTTATGGCATATGGAGTGGAGAAGCTCTGGCATGTATTTCTGATGGATTTCTGACAAGATAGGACATTTGACAAGGAAATGCTCACGATCTTCCGGTTCGGAGTTGCAGAGTTTACATGTTGGATTCACACTCACTATATTGGTTGAAGGCAGCACGGTTGGACTGCAGAATATAAGTGCCGATGAGTATCCTAAGTCGGATTCCTAGCCGTTGCACATCACACGGTGAACTAGACACTGACGAGACTGCAGGATTGCATTTTGGTTAGACAGTCTGAGCGTGGATGTACGGAAGCGTATTAGTGCCAGTGTGAAAAAAAAAATTCCGAGATTTATCTCCTAATTAGGACATAATATCTCCTAATTAGGAGATAATTATCTCCTAATTAGGACTTATTAACTCCTAATTAGGAGATAATAAGTCCTAATTAGGAGATAATTATCTCCTAATTAGGAGATAATTATCTCCTAATTAGGAGATAATAAGTCCTAATTAGGAGATAATAAGTCCTAATTAGGAGATAATTTTCTCCTAATTAGGAGATATTATGTCCTAATTAGGAGATAAATCTCGGAATTTTTTTTTTCACACTGGCACTAATACGCTTCCGTAAGCGTATTAGTGCCAGTGTGACAAAAAAAAAATCCGAGATTTATCTCCTAATTAGGACTTATTATCTCCTAATTAGGAGATAATAAGTCCTAATTAGGAGATAATTATCTCCTAATTAGGAGATAATTTTCTCCTAATTAGGAGATAATAAGTCCTAATTAGGAGATAATATGTCCTAATTAGGAGATAATTTTCTCCTAATTAGGAGATAATAAGTCCTAATTAGGAGATAAATCTCGGAATTTTTTTTTTCACACTGGCACTAATACGCTTCCGTATGGATGCAGGTGTTTAAGTGACGGATACAGTTGTGCTCTGAAGAGCAGGTCTTCTGTCCAGAATGATGTAACTGCTTTGCGAGTCATTGTTTTTCATAATGGAATTATAGGCATAGGGTCTTCAAAGTGTTGATTTTGTCAATTTAAAAATATTTCATCGAACTCATACCTTCTCTCAAACTTCAATTCGGTGACGGTACAATGATTTATAGCAGCAGAATGAACATTTCTCATTATATTATGACTATGTACAAAGAGGAAGTTTTCTGTGACCGGCACATTGAAACAGCACGATGGCAATATAAGCCTACACTTTTATAAACAACACACAATAGAATATTGTGCATAATGTAGGGGACTTTTTCCCTGGGCAAGGTAGCGTGTGAGGACGAAATGCAGTTGCTTGGATATATGCCCCCTCCCCCACCCCTCCACTCTGCTCCTCCAGCTTACAGACTATAAACATGACAGTTGAAATCTTAAAGATGTAATCAGCCTCAACATGGATGGATTTTGTAAACCCTCCCCTGTGCATTTTTTCAGCATTGAAGATTACCAAAGCATCATATGTATTATATTTGATTATATTGGGATCGTTATATACAACGAATCCAAGAATATCTTGTCAGAGAAATTTGTAACTCTGCCCGCTTCGACGGCTTTTCTGTCTCGCCATTTAGTCCATGGGCCCAGGCATATATCGGTACCATCAGAGGAAACCAAACTTTAGGGCTACTAAGTTATTGGTAGGGACTATATAATTATTTCAATATGTGATAACCGTTCCAAAAGAGCAGCTTAGTGTATATTTTGCATTTTTACCATTTTACCATTCTGAGATATTGACTTTTTTGGGGAAAATCACACAATGGACTACTGACACATCCCATGAAGGTAATATCATTCAATAACAGCTCCGGATATCCAGAATTGTTATCTGCACAGTTACAACAAGCATACTTCCCATCTTGAGGCACATGCTTTAGTTTGGTATTCAAACGGTTGATTTGCACGCTGGATTTTGTGAAATTTTGCGGATTTATTATTATCATTATTTACGGAATGTTGTGTGTCCCATATGAGTGCCACAGTCCTAATGGATCAGCTACCCACATGTACCTTGTTTGCAGGGAAGCACAAAGGAGGACCATCCAGCTGGTTTCAACAAAGTTGTAGAATTTTTCCTTCCCATACCCCCGAAATGCACATTGCGGCTGAATATATGAAAATTACAATGTAGCTCAAATTTGATATAATCTTTCGCCCCACCAGAAATGTTTCAGGTTGTGCACTCTGGAAAGTATATAAATGTATTTTATAATGTCATAAGTGTATTGTATAATAAATACTGGTCCTAGGGGGCCACACCTGCAATAACACTGGTGAAAACCCAGACTCCTACTTGCCCGTTTTGTTTTCTAGGTTATACCTAGTATTCATTGTTTAGTATTTGTGGGTGCAAGTTTCGGGTTATTTTAGGTCGAAAATTCTTATTTCTGACCAGCGAAACCCTCATCAGGGAGCCTATACGCATTGACCGTTATGGTCAGATTTTTATTTTTTCAGTATTTCGCTGATGCCTTTACCCCGCCTATAGCATAATTGTGGCTGGCTGGTAAAGTTTTCGGCATGTTTGTTTGTGATCCAGTATTTCTTTAAGATCCCTTTCAGCCATTTCGTGTATGGATTGAAAGTCGTTATGACGCATACGTCGTTTCAGTACAGACTTATTCTGTATGCCCTCGTTCCTCTTGAGGTATTTGTTTCTGTCGGTAATTTCCGAGGTAGAGTATCCTCTCATTTTAAGCTTTTGCTTGAAGTATTCTGACTAGTCTATGTAGTCTGCAGTATTATTGCAGTTTCGTATACATATCTTTCAGTTCTCCCGTAATGTGCTGATTTGCTGTATAGGTATTTGTAGGTTTCAGTTGGCTTTGTTTAGCATTTCACATCAAGTATTGAGTCAGTCGAACATCTTTTCCCCTTGAAAACGGCAACGTCTAGATAATTGACCTCGTTTTCAGATATTTCATACGTGAATTTCAACGGAGTATGTGCGTTATTAGCCATCTCAAAGAAACTCTCAGCTACGGCTTTATTTGCCTGTAGTAGTATGAAGCCATCATCCCGAAAAGTTTGTGTAATATAATCATTTCTTTGTGTGGGAATGTGGCAATTAGCTGATTGATATGCTTGTATATCGCTATATCGCACAGTTCCAGGGAAGGGACTGCTCCCCGTGATGCTCCGACAATATGTTTGAAGTGTTAGTCCTGAAACCTGGATTCATACTTTTCAAGAATCAATCGTGCTATTTCAAGCAACAGATCGATGGGAGGTTTTTGGATATATAATCCATGTTTTCGTATAGGTAGTAAGATCACTTTTTAGTGCTTCTAGGATTTCATTGAATCCGAGGTTCGTGTATAACGAGGTAATGTCATACGTAATAAGTAACGTATCAGTTGGTATCCGATGGTGTACACTCTCATTGATGAATACTGAAGTATCGGCTGAGTAGGTTTCTCGTTCCCACACTATGGGGATAAGAAGAAATCCAGGTAGCGCCCTAGTTTTTCAGTAGGGGCCCCGCATTGAGGTAGCTCAGGTTTTACAGGATCAAGTTTTTTAAGTGCCTCTTCTACCTTATGTATTATGGGTAGGAGATATGGTGTAGGCTTCCTGGTCGAAACTTTCAGCAGAAAATTCAAAGTCTCTGACTAAGAACTCCACTAGCATTCAACCTAGCGACTGTCTGTAGTACCGTACCATTTTCATGGTGTTTTCCATATTCATGGATTTTATGTCGGTATAATGTATACCATCGTACAGCTGTCTTTGCGCTTCCACTATGTAGTCCTTTTTATAAGAATTACGGTGGTATTGTTTTTATCAGCTCGTCCTTCTGTGCACAAGATTATATTCTTTGTGTCTGAGAATGCGAGAAAAATGACGGCTGGTAATAGCCTTCTTCTTTAGTTTCCGTCTAGCCATATTGTCTATGGGTACTGAATATCTCTCCGTGGCTTTGTGCCGTGTAAAGAGATGGCCGGGCATTGGCAAATGTATAGGCTATATACCTAGCAGGTGTTCTCTGATAGGACAGAAATGTTTCTGGTGTGCGCTGATTGGTCCACTCTTTGGTGAATCTCATTGGATAATTTTGGCGCTCACACAGGGCTGCATTGTTTGCTGCAATCCCCTCTTTTTGCTCAAGCTCCGGTCAGTTTACCCATCAGTGTGGCACAGCCAGTGTATAGGCTGATTGAGACAGAGATAAATATATTTTCTCGATTTGGCGAGCCTGTATTAAAAGCGCAGCTGTCTGTTCAGTACAGTGTAGGCGAATTAGTGTATATCGCACCTCTCAGAATGTATTAAAATAAACATGTATAATGTAGTATTCAGACTGACACAGTATAATTAATTTGTATGTCAGACTCATACTGCATTAGCTGCATTGATTTCTAACGTCCTTCTGTGCACAAGATTATATTCTTTGTGTTTGAGAAAACGAGAAATTTGACAGCTGGTTTTTGCTTTCTTCTCCAGTTTCCGTCTAGCCATATTGTCTATGGGTATAGTGAATATCTCTCCGTGGCTTTGTGCCGTGTAAAGAGATGATATTATATGGGCAATATGGCGCAAGAACAAAGTACCTGCTGGTTTGTTTAGCACATGCAGATAAACCATATGACAATGGAGGCCGAGGTCTCTTATCAAGACAACGGTATATGCGGCTTTAGATATCTGCTGGTTTGTATAGCACATACAGATATACCGGAATGGACAATGGAGGCAAGTCTAGCAGGACAGTAATAATTGTCTTCTGTTTTGACTGGAGGTATAGTTCACCACGGGCAATCATGGTCGGGTCTGGGTAATTCCACAGAAATTACTACAAGGATCAAAGAAGACCAAAGGTCAACTTCGATACACGTGTTGAACCAGCGAGACACGAAGTCAAGTCATATAGTATAATAAATACTGGTCCTAGGGGGCCACACCTGCAATAACACTGGTGAAAACCCAGACTCCTTATAATAAATACTGGTCCTAGGGGGCCACACCTGCAATAACACTGGTGAAAACCCAGACTCCCAACCATGAAAACAAAACGGGCAAGTAGGAGTCTGGGTTTTCACCAGTGTTATTGCAGGTGTGGCCCCCTAGGACCAGTATTTATTATACTATACCTCGAGGACTCTGATGCTGATAACAGTGATGAAGACTAGACTACTGATCCATGGTGTGAATGTTTTGGCACAATCACATACATTCATGGCTACAAATATGCATGAGTAAAACATAGTACATAAACATGCCACAGTAGCGTGGTGAAATTTGGGTTATACATAAATTCCACTTTTTGGACGCTTGTTGGAACTAGGGTAGGGGAAGGACAATTCCTATAACTGTGGTAAAAACTTGTAAAATGTTCATAAATGTTTTCCTCATAAAACATGTGCATGTTGTAGGCTACTGCGGTTCAGTAGCACTCCCCAGGGAACTTGTATGACAATATTATAAATTAAAATGTACTGAAAATCACATAATCAACAACATTTTGATAGGCCCTATTGTTCGCCCCTTTCTGCCATAAAACAAATTCTGCCTTCAGGAATGACAGAAAGGATTATTCGGATGGTATAAATAAAGCATTTCAGACATGTATTTGTGGTTTGTAGTTCATTCTAGCCCCATGTGGAAACAGCAATTGCATCATTAGTGAATGTTTCCGAGTTTGCCTTTTCGCTTTCATTATGCGGAGGCTGGGTACATTCCAGAGATGAAAACTACCAATAAGCTGCCAGTCTGCAATGGTTATCACATCAAAATATGATCTATATATATACACCAATTAGAAAATCATAACTAGGATTGGTTTCCTTAGATGGTACCGACAAGTGGAATTTCTGGTCTGGGCCCATGGACTAAATCGCGATAACAAGAATTGTTTACGGACGGACGACGGACGGACTGACTGACTGACTGACTGACGGACGGACGACGGACCGCGGACGAAAGGCGATTTGAACAGCCCACCATCTGGTGATGGTGGGCTAAAAATGTTCTGTTACAATTATGATGTACTTGTTCCTTCGTTCCGTTTCTGGAAAAGGCCCTAAACTATCTGTCGATAGCCTGTCCAAAGGGGCTCCGACTCTCATATCCCCAAGAGGTGCTCTGGGTGACTTCATCGGGGCTTTGTTGGCTGCGCAAGTATCACAACGACGAACCCAGTTTTCTACATCCTCTCTAAGCTTCCATCAGTAAAATCTCTGTAGTGCCTTCTCACTAGTCTTTTTACGACCTAAGTGACCCGCAAGGATGGACCCGTGCATCTGACTGAGGACAAGGTCTCTCATACTTCTGGGAACCAGGAATTGCCAGTGACTGCCAGTAGCATCCTTGCGGAGAAATTTCCGGGAAAGTACTCCATCCATTACAGTGAGGATGTCCCACGAATTCCAGTAATGTCTTGAGGCAGGACTCGATGCACATACGTCTGGTCCAGAGGGTCGTTGACCATCCTCAAATGTCTTGAACACTGGTCCTATATCTGGGTTCTCTAGCTGCTTTTCCCTCAGTGTTGACATAGCATAACCCTGCATCCAGGGTGTCTCAGAAACTCCAATCCAATCCAATCCTTTGTCCCGCGCGTCGAGGTAAGTTTCTGTAACATCGATATTACCAGCACATGGTTCAATGGTGTTCTCCTCGATCATTCCGACCTCTAGGTTCCGACATGACTGGCATTTGCCACTAGCCATGTGCCCAGTCTCAAGGTCTTTCAGGGTGACCATACCAAGGAAAAACAGCACAAACCAACGGGCTGCCGCAAACACCCTATTCCTCAGCCTTCGCAAAAAGTTGTCAGTTCTGGTATTCGCAGACAATTTATTGAGTGAGTTAACCCTCCGTAGCTCATCCTCGGCTTTGGTGCTCTCTACCAAATTACTCTGCATTTCCACGCCTCTTTCCTGACACTTCGCACAAGGACCACATTTCAAAGTCCCATCTTGAAATGTATCGTCATCGACATGATTGGGATATCTAGACATAGCATCTGCATTCTGATGCCGATTTCCGGGTCTATGTTCGATATCAAAGTCAAAGGCTGAGAGAATTTCGATCCATCTCGCTATCCGATTCTTCGGTTCTTTAAGGCTAAATAACCACTTCAAGGCAGCGTGATCAGTTCTAAGGAGGAACTTCCTTCCCAAAATGTAATGACGATAGTACTCTACGAAGAACTTCACTGCTAGGAGCACTTTGCCCGTTACACAATAGTTCCGTTCAGCTTTGTTGAGGGTGCGGCTCGCATATGAAATGACACGCTCTCTGTCATCCTGAACTTGTGAGAGCACTGCCCCAATACTTATGTCACAGGCATCAGTATCCAAGATGAAGTAACATCCATCCTTGGGGTACCGGTAACCCATGATATCTGCTCCTGTAAGTGCCGTCTTCAGGCTGTTGAATGCCTTTCTTTGTTAATTCGGTAAGTGGATGTACTAAATTTGAGAAGTCTTTCACCCAGCGACGATAGTAGCTTCCTAGACCAAGTATACCCCTAACTTCTGTGATATTTCTTGGTGTAGGCCAGGCCAAAATCTTCTATATGTTAGTCTCATTTGGGCGGATTCCGTCTCCAGAGATGACATGTCCAAGGAATTCAACTTTCCTCTTCATCAGATGACATTTGGACGGCTTCAACTTTAGCTTAGCTAGCTTGATCTTTGTTAGCACTTACTTAAGTCTTTATGTGTGCGGTTCAAATGTGTGTCCAAATATGACGACGTCGCCTAGGTACAAAAGACACGTGATCCATTGCAATCCTGACAGAGCTAGTTCTATGCATCTCTGGAATGTTGCTGGTGAAGTCCAAAATGCATTTTTGTGCACTCGAATAATCCATATTTAGTGACAAACGCTGTTTTGGGGATGTCTTCTGTCTTGATAGGCACTTGATTATAGGCAGAGATCAAATCAAGAGTTGAAAACCAAGTTGCTCCTTCAACTGTGTCAAGACAATCCTGAATTCTTGGTAGTGGGAATGCATCTTTCTTAGTTACCTGGTTGAGACGTCTGTAATCTATGCATGGGCGTATAGTACCACATTTCTTCCTCACCAAGACGATGGGTGAAGCCCAAGGTGAAGTTGAAGGTCGTATCGACCTTTGTTTCTGTAGGGTTTCCAGTGCCTTTTTATCCTCTCCAGCAAAAGCCATGGGTAATCTTCTGGGTGGTTGTTTTATGGGCTTTGCATCTTCAGTATCGATGGAGTGTTCCACTAAGGCTGTACACCCAATATCAAACTCATTCTTGGAAAATACATGTCCATACTCTGTCAGAAGTTCAGCCACAACATCATGTTTGGGAGTCTCCAATCTGTGTATGGTCTCCTTATATAGGTCTATGATGTGTTCCGGAACTCCCATTTTCACTCCGCTCTGATACTTCACGGGTAATATCAGTTTGTTGATTGATCAACTGGATTCGACGGATTGCATGCATATAACTGATTCATTTTCCTTATCCAGCAGCGTTGTGATGTCCGAGTCCACAAATTCAGCATAACCGACACACGTGTTTTGTTTGATCACCCTAGATGTGGAGAATGGGTTGAATACCCTGACCTTGATATTTCGGCTACTTCCAATATCAACGCAGCACGGTGCGATGATAAGTGAATGTTTCTCTGTAAATTCGGGTGAACCTTGTACTAGGAGTTCCGTTCCAGCATCTTCCATGCTAGTCCAGTTGACTACAGCATCCAATATGACTTCGCACATTCCCGGGATGTTTATATCATCTGTAGCAGTTACCTTTTTCAATTTTGGCAATGGGATCTGTTTGAGGGGTATAACTGTCTTGTTTAAAACTATTTTCCCTTCACTTAGTAGTATGTCAGCTGGTCCATCCGGTCCCTTCTGTAGAATGTCTGTTCCCAATAGAATTTCATCCTCTGTGTCTGCGATCACTAGTTCCCGTTTTAGCTTTAATGTTCCAAGGGAAATATCCAAAACACCCTTGCCTGTATAATTATTGTAGGACTCTCCCATCTCCACAGGATATTACACCTTTAACCGACCTACGTAATCCAGGTCGGAGAAGATCAGTAATCTGAGAAAACACCCGACTGAAAACAATAGTCCGTGTGGCACCTGTATCCACGGTATATGTTACCTCCGTGCCATTCAGCATGCCTTGAATGTATACTCCATCATATTTAGGAATTTCTCGTCTGAGGGTATCTTTGAGCTTTCCATTAATATGATGAGGTATACTTCCTGTAGAGACTCCGGATTGGCCATCTGAATAAGAGACCGTCCCTCGGCCTACTGAGCCGATCCCCTGGCGTTTGCTTGCTGATTCAAATTTTGTCGGTTATCTGCTTGATGTGAATCAATAGTTCTAGCGTAACTGGTGTATCCTGTCCTTGGGGTGAATTGCTGATTTGCATTGTTGTTATTTTCCCGTGGCTGCGTAGTTTTACTGAAACTGGTATATCCTGATCGAGGAATGAATGTCTGAGCTCTTGGATTCAGCTGTGCTCTGGGTACGTAGTTCTCACAATCTTTGGCAAAGTGATTTCCATAACAAATGAAGCAACCCGTGAATTGTGATCGGAGTGGTTCCGATCTTTTCCCATGACTAATATAAGGACTGGTCTGTCGAGGAAAATTTCTCTGGGTGAAATTGTCATGTGGGCGCTGTTCAATTTTCTCGACTCGTTCCGTCAGAGAACTCAGCATTTCCTTTAGCTCAGCCCGTAATCCTTTAACCTGGCTGGCCATTTCCTCGGTGTTTGAATACTTAACAGCATTGTTAAATTTCCTATTTCCGCCTTTTTGGGTATTAGATTTCCCACTATCACCAACTGTGGTCTGTTTGAGTCGTGTATCAGACGGTACACAAACGTCAGCACTTATTTCTTGATCGTCCGTTCCATATTTCGCCGAGCGTGTGGGTCTCTTTATATTACCCCCACTTCTTCGCTGGGTTTCCAAGAAGTTAACTACTTCATATACGGCTTCATCGATGTCTTTAGGTTCTTTCACGTATTCCACATGAAATCGGGCATTCTCATCGTGAAGTCCATCAAGAAATCTCCGAAGTAAGATCTTCAAGACTGGTTGTATGATCCCGACTGGTATATGCCTTTCGGATAACCGCTTTAATACTGCCACTTTCTTCCCGTTCTTCTGGTTTCTGTTACTGAAGACTGCTCCAAAAGTTTTAGGGGTTTCCACTCTTCGATATCGGTGCCCTAATTCACTTACTAGTGAATCATACTTACACCGTATTTCTCTGGAAAGTTGGCCCTAAACGAACTCACCGGCCTTTCCCTGTAATCTTGCCCCTTTTATCATCGATGCAACATCTTGCATTGTTCCTCTCAGTATATCCCCGACAATGTCCGATACCTCTCTCCTTAAATTACCCCTAGACTTGTCAGTTTCCAGGGTATCTCCAATAGAATAACAGGCGCTTTTCTCTGCTGTCCGTTTAAATTTCTATATCGTGTACACCCTCTCTGGAGACTGGAGGCGCATGTATTCCAGTAGTTTCAGTTTCACTTGCTGTTTCCTCTTCGATTGAAAAAGTGTCAGACTTAGTCCCCCTTCTACTCCGTCTGAGACCAGGTGTTTTAAAATGTTCTCCGGTTTTCATCCTTGTAATTCGTATTTCAGGTAATATGCAGATATGATGATTTTATATCTGGATAAGTCTCGCTGGATTCAGGGTATATTCTGAATCCCACTTCTCGGACACCAAAAATGTTACGGTCAATCGGGAATTCCTAAGACAACTTCGTTGCAGAAATACCCAGCTGATCGGTCAGGATGGCTGATTATTATTTCATAAAAATCACCAATAGTCAGTTCTGACACCACCGGTCTCTAACCGGAATTCCACGTTCTACTGAATACTCTAATGTTGATTAACTGGATAAATGCAGTAATAAGTTGAATAACTTTTATTCGTATAATAAACTCTGTATTGTTACATCAATAAGTTCACTGGGATATCATTAAATTCATCGTACATGAATATCCAATAAACGTAAGCTCTCCTGATGTTCGGTGTTCTGCTGTTATTCCGTTCAGATTCTGTGCTACTCCGTTTCCATGTCCCGTGTATGTTTCTGGATCCTGTGTGATTTGTACATCATATCCCCGGTCTCTGATGGAAGACCGTTAGTTACGTTGGTATTCCATAAAATTTCATCCCGTCCTTTATATCTGGTTACTTCCCTACTTTTAAGTTATCTGTGTGATCTGTAATTCACGTCCGTACCCCGTCCTTTATATCTAGTTACAGATATTTTTCTAGGAGCTGTGCATTGATATAGACACTGATGGACTATCAGCTTATTCTGGTATACTCCTTGCTGTACTGGCCCCTTTCTTTTAATTTACATAGTAGTGAATGGTTGCTGGGGTATTTTAATATCGTTGGCTGTACTCACAGGATATTTGTATTCACCGCCTGTGCAGCTGACTCGGTTGATACCCTGTGAAGAATCTTCGTTGATGATGAATATTTATACCTTCCCGATCGTGCAATGTTAGCGCCCCCTATCGGAGGACGTACAGGGCACTTCCATATCCTGGAAACCTCAGAAGAGCTTACCATCATTACTCATTAAACTGGAACTAATTGTTCGCAATCTTAGCTGTATAGGGCTCTCAATTATCGAAGCAGATTATTTCAATCATTTATAATTAATGATAATCTGCGAAAGTTAGTCAAAATTAATTGGAAACTGCTTCGTGAGTAGAGAGCCTCGCTTTCGCATTTCCTGAACATGGCGGTCAGCGAAGAAACCTTCCGCCAAAAGTTGTCCACAAATGTGGATTCATTAAAGATGAGCGAACTTTACGTAACGATAACGACTGGTTTAAGAACAAGAACAAGTATTTAATCGAAACTGGTAAGAGAGATCGATGGAGATGACGTATTGTCTCATAAAACAAAAGTTGTCCATTACCGCAGACAAACAGAATTCACTCACGATCTCGATGTTCAACTTTGACAAACAATAATACCAGAAGTTAACAAATTGTCACAATATATAGCAAGCGTATAGCTATCGTATCTAATTCCGCTTAACACTATGCGTCAGAGTTTGGTCTGATTCGCTCTACATGACCAATGTTGGATCTTCCGGCCTGAGTTGGGTTATTTTGTTCTTTCCTTGACTTATTGGGTTATCTCGTCCTTTCCTTGACTTATTATTTATCTATTCAAAATCGGTAGCACAGGGACTAACGTTGGTAAGTGAAAGGCATTGGAATCGTAATCCCTAGATAGACTGGACATATTATAAGTCATTCTCAGCCGTATGTGGGTCCGAATGAGCCGAAATCCCAATAAGCTTCTCGGTCATCCCTGCCTCGACGTTTGATGTTATTGGTCGCTCATGATCCTGTCTGGCGAAATTTTGCTAATCCTAACCTGGACATCACGACGAATTCTTCAGTTCTACAGCCATGGAGATAAAATTACATGTTATCGTCGTGTCTAACCGATAGGGGAATTGTCGTCCTCTGGTATGGTTGACATGACTAAAAGCGGATTTCCTAGCCGATATAAGCCGAAATCGACCGTTCTAATGTGTTCGAATCTCGCTCGGGACTCGACCTAATTTTCAGCACCAGAATATGTGCTATTCTAAGATAGTGTTATCCCGAAATAACGAAAATACTGTTATACGATCACTTTCTAAATGATAAAAAATATATCTATTCAGCCTTGGGAGCTGTGTCATTACGATCATCAGAGGGGTACTGTATGTTCGCTTTCAAGACTATCGGTCTGCTACCTCCTATTTTTGTCGGAGGCCCGTTGGCCGAGTGGTTTAGATCGCCGACATACAGTGCTGGCGATTAGGTGCCTGACTCTAGGGTCGCTGGTTCGAATCTCGCACGGGACTCGACCAAATTTTCAGCACTAGAATTTGTGCTATTCTAAGATAGTGTTATCCCGAAATAACGAAAATACCGTTCTAATGTATTTTGCTGATACAGGTAACTGGACAACTCACTTGTCTCCTGCTGTATTTTGTTGAGTTTGCATTCTCTTGTTAAACAGAGCAGAACTTAATTGGGTATTTTATATAAGGATGATATCGCGAATACAGGCGCACACATCCAATGTTTTGTAGCAACACTTCACATTTTGGGATATTTCATCTATTTAAATAATGCAGAGATTTGGTAAAGATAATTGAGTGATATTGACTTTTTTATATTTGCTAATAATATATCTTTTATTATATCGCGAAAAGCTTTTTGATATATAAAGAATGTGATCTGTCAAAGAAATCTAAAACCTAGAATATACCCGAACCCTGCTCCACCGTCACCTCCCCTCAGCTCAATCGGAAAGTGTGGGAAGTTATTCGTTTGAGAATGATCAACTACAGATAACGATAATCGCAACACCAGATTGTTATTTGTAACTTACTTAACTTCTGCTGTTATGGATAAATAAACCGAGGGAATATGAGTATGATGAGTTTAAAGGACCATCCATTCAAGTTGTGTTCCTGTCTTAAATATAGACTTCACTGTCTGATATGTTATGATGGCATGTACGAATGGTTCTGTCTGTTTCTGTCGTTATTTATTAGTCGTCTCTCTTGGCATTATTTTTCACACTTTCAATATTTTTCTTTTCGGATAATGCAGAGAATATTATCAGTTATGATGTTTGTTTGAGGGGGCATACGAACTATTTACATGGTCAGTGTGGGAATTCTTATCGGTCGAGCCGTCGTATGCCCCTTCAAACAAACATCATAACGATTTTATTATGCCGAAGAGCCTTTGTTTAAGCCGAAAAAGCCACAACAACAACGATTAAATGCGGTTTGTTTTCGTAAGACAATTTAAACTGATTCACATTTCCTGACCTAATACGAAACAGGTTCTATGAGTCGCGCATGCCCACAACGTCTTCGGGTTGAATGCAAACGCCGAGGCGCAACGGCACAAAGCCATTGGTATGACGTAGCTCTGCGTTTTCTTACGTGTCGGCTTTGTGACGTTGCCTTGAAGGACAGGCTACGTCAATTCCACGTTCCACTATGGTAACGTTAACACGTGATTATTCATATGTGGTGTGTAGCTGACCTAATACGAACTATTTATGGGATGCAAATTGACCAATCGGCTATCAAACAAACTACTCTGAGGCGTAATAAATTTGTATATTACGTATGAAGGATATTTATTGTTTGGATATGAAAGTCATACAAATCGAATATTCTAACGGGATACTTTCAAATATCGAAGTGCAGAGATCTGGTATATAGATATGAATAGCATTTTGTTAAATTTTATTTTTTGATTCTCTTCGAAATTAGGCTTCTTACTTACAGCAATTTTTGCAGAATTAATGTAAAGTGTCATCACTGAAGGGAAATTAAAATAACTAACAAAACGAATGCACCCCTTCCTACCGCCCCGTCCTTCACTCGCGGATTACACATCTAATCAGTCCGATCGAGACAGTAGACTACACAGACTGCCACCCAAAAGGAACTGAGTAAAAAAATAAAAAAATAAAACAGAAAGCTGACTTCGGAGCCTCCAGCTATGTGACATTCTCAAATGTTAATTCAGATTTTATACCTTGTTTCCCAACTATCCATCTTCTCTGCTCTTATTATTTCAATAATTCTTGCCCGTTGGAATGAATAATTTTTACTAAATATGGTTATACATATTGCGAGAGATTATTGTTGAGATTTAGTGTAGCAAAATGCCGACTACAATTAAATACATTTGTAAACACGATGGTAACTGACCCAAGTTCGTGATTATCAAACACTGTGTTTTTTTGTTTCTTTAATCTTTCTATTGTGAACATTGCATCACAGTAGTCGTAACGTAGTCAGGGACACGCAAATGAGATAACATTATTCCTAGATTGATGCTGATATGTGATTTTTTTAGTCCACAACTAACCGTCTTTATTTATATTATAATTATTCAATAATTATCGAACAACTATATCCGTATAAAGGTGGCTACATGATTCAGTCTGGCTGGGGGATAACTTAATTATTAAAAGTTTTGGTGAATTCAATGGGTTCGGGACAAAACCCCCACGGAAAGCCCCGCCTGACAAAGCACCCACGGACAAAAAGTGCCACGGCCCAAACCCAATCGACGCTATGGTAAGCGACTTTCCGTCACGCGATATCTCGGGGCGCGACATTCCGGCACCAAGTGAAAAGTACGACATTTCGGCACGCGACATTTCGGCACCCTATTTCCCGGCCAAATCAGGCTAAAAACAAAAATGTTCACATTCTTCTTGTAACATATATTTAACATATAAACAGATCACATTATGTACCTCAATACTTGTGGTTTTGCTTTATGACACCATGCCTTTCTAAACCAACTGCATATGTGAAAAAGTTGCCGAAATTTCGCTTATATTCGCGGTTGAAGAATCTACAACTTGGTAACCCTTAGAATTTTCTGTTTATATGTTGATCATATTTTAAAGAAGATGTGAGAATCTTAATTTTTAGTATAATTTTGCCTGTAATAAAAAGGTGCCGAAATGTCGCTTGCCGAAAAGCCGTACTCCTCACTTAGTGCCGAAATGACCTTTTGCCCGGAAGTAACGCCAGGGAAATTTCAATTTCGTGTGAGCGAGGTGACCTACGTGGGCAATGTGGTCTCGGCCGATGTCCTCAAACCTGACCCAGGAAGAGTGAGAGCCATCAACGAATACCCGAGACCAGAAAACAAGCAAGACCTCCAAAGGTTCTGGGGAATGGTGACTTACCTTGGACAGTTCGCCCCCAACCTATCTATTCTCACAGTTCACAGGACCTCTTCGGTCGATTCTGAAAAATGACACTGATTGATACAGGGACTGTGAACGGGACAGTGCATTCGACAGAATCAAGCTAGCCTGCGCCTACACTGAAGTTCTTTGATGGCCATTCTCCTGTTGTGATACAGGCCGATGTGTCGAAAGCTGGTCCAGAAGCTTCTCATGCAACAAGGCCACCCAGTGGCTTATGCGTCAAGTTCACTCGTACAAGCCGAACACAATTATGGGCAGATCGAGAAAGAACTTTTATCGATTATTTTATCGTGTGAGAAGTTCAATGAGTATCATGTGTATGGCAGAACTGTGGTTATTGAAACAGATCACAAGCCACTGGAGATGATCAGTAGAAAAAATCTGAGTGAGGCATCACCCCGGCTCCAGATGTTTCTCAGATTACAAAAGCACTCAGTAGATTTTGTCTACAAGCCAGGACCACACATGCATGTCGCAGATGCATTATCACGTGCCTGCCTCCAAGATGAAGCAGTTGATCAAGACTTTGTATCTGATCTGGAGATCATAGTGCATGGTCTAGTCAAGACCCTACCCATGACTCCAGAGAGACTGTGTGAAATGCAGCATGCCACAAGGGATGATGACTGCCTTGTTGACTTATAGAGATTGGCTATGTTTGGTTGACCAATGTCCAAACGAAATGTGCCTGAGCGTGTCAGGTACGACTGGAACATGAGGGATCGAATTCATGAGGCTGAAGGACTTATGTTTCTTGGTGACAAGCTTATAATTCCGGCCGGAATGAGAGGGGAAATCCTTGAGAAAGTGCATGAGAGCCACATAGGAATAGAAAAGTGCAAGGCACGCGAACGCGATATACTTTACTGGCCCGGTATCTCTCAGGATATGGAAGATACTGTGGCGCGCTGCAGCAGATATGCCCAGTATCACATGAACAACTAAAAGGAACCTCTCATACCACATGGAGTTCCAGATCGCCCTTTGCAAAAAGTAGGTGCAGACGTGTTTGAGCTCAGGAGACGGGACTACCTGTGTATTGTGGATTATTATTCCAAGTTTCCAGAGGTCTGCCTGCTGAAACATAATACTGGTGGCGCAGTAGTTACTCAACTGAAATCTCTCTTTGCGGGAAACGGTATTCCGGGTGAGTTGATAGCAGATAATATGCCATTTGCTAGTCGTGAGCTACAACAGTTAGCAAGATCATGGAAATTTAGAATCGTGACATCTACTCCCAGGTATCCGCAGTCAAATAATATGAGTGAGTGAGCGAACGATTGGGACAGCTGCTGGAGAAAGCTGATCATCCATACATGGCATTGCTGGAATCCATAACCCCCCCCCCAGTAACTGGTCTAAAATACTCCCCTGCTCAAATTCTAAACAGTAGAGGGCTGAAGTCAAACTCCCTACAGCTACACATCTGCTATAACCTAATGTTATGACAGATTTTCGATCTGAACTTATTAAAGTACAGCAGAAACAAAAGTACTACCAGTACTATGACCGAGGGGCAAAACCGTTGGCTAAGTTAGACGTGAACGATGGTGTTCGTATTAGGCAAAATGGTGTGTGGAACCCTGTGATAGTGACTGAGCATCATGCCTGTCCTAGGTCACAACTCGAGAATACCGTATTAATTTGAATCGTACCTTGGATTTTCGAATCGGACCCATGTGGGACCGGTGTACCAAATTCCAGAAGGATTCATGAAATATTTCCTGAGAATTCACGATAACAATGTTTCGAGGGGGAATTCAAGATGGCCGCCTTGTGGCCATATTGGATTTTCGATTCTGATCAAAAAAGGTATCTTGCACAACAAGACCCTAAGGGGAACCTGTGCACCAAATTTGAGAAAGATCCATGCATAACTTCATGAGAAAACACGATAACAAAGTTGCATGGGAAAATCCAAGATGGCCGTGTGTTGGCCATATTGGATTTTCGAATCGGACCAGAAAAGGCCCCAAAGAGAACCAGTTTGTCAAATTTGAGGAAGATCCATGCAGTACTTCTTGAGAAATCACGATAACAAAGTTTCATGGAGAAATCCATGATGGGCGCCTGGTGGCCATATTGGATTTCTGAATCGGACCGGGAGAAGTATTTTGCACAACTAGACCCCGAGGGAAACCTATGTACCAAATTGGAGAAAGATCCATGCATAACCTCCTGAGAAATCACGATAACAAATTTTCATGGGAAAATCCAAGATGGCCGCCTGATAGACATATTGGATTTTCGAATCGGACCAGAAAATGTATCTTGCACAGCTAGAACCCAAGGGGAACCTGTGTACCAAATTCGAGAAAGATCCATCAAGTAGTTTCTGAGAAACCGCGAAAACAAGAATTGTTTACGGACGGACGACGGATCACGGACGAAAAGCCATTTGAACAGCCCACCATCACCAATGGTGGGCTAAAAATAGTCCCGATCCGTCACCCCCTTTATGCAAGCTCTGCCAGAAAAGTGAATTGTTTTCAATATTTATCTGTCCAGTCTCTGTTGCAATGAATAATTGTAGGCCAGTGGTAGGTGATTGGAGTATGATATATGTTTGGTTTCGCTGTGAGTTTGATTTTAACCCAAGGCCTGTGTTGCTTTGAGGGACTATTTGGGTGCCTGTGCACCGCTTTCGGAAAGCAGAGAAAAGAGCCAAAATTACGACGTCATTTGTACGAGCGCGCATAACTGAAAATTTCGATGGGCGATCCCCGTCAAGAAGTCTATCCGGTTGTAGCACTTGATTTAAAGTACTTCTGGTCGAAATATGGAAGTCGAGACTTAAGGCATGTATACTTTGAGTTTCAACACAGACCCACTGTTCCAATGTACATGTTTCACCAAAATCTGAGAGATGGTGACTCATGAGTGTCAAGTCAATTTGAATCTTGCATTTAATTTCTCAGATTTTGGAACATGCCCATTGGAACAGTGAGTCTGTGTTGAAACTAAAAGTATCCATACCTTGAGCTTGAATCAAGCATTGGAAAGTGCATACAAAGTTTGAAATATATGTATTAAGGCAGTGTGACGTCACTGGACCTAAATATGATTGCAACAGACCACCATAGAATACCATGCTGTAATTGCAGTTTACTCAGTGTAATAAAATCGTAAAAATTAAAACAAATATTTTCCGACGTTGTTCCCAATGGTCTTTCATTTGATGGAAACTTTACTTGAGGGTTTACGATCACTTTAATGAATCCAGCAGATGCAATAACGTTAACAGTTTTTAACATTGCCGTCAATGTAAATTGTAATTGTGGTCTGACCCCTACAGACGGCATTCACAACATTTCATACTACAAGATTCGGGCGAAGTGTGAAACCCCCTGATAGACTGGATCTGTGAACTATGTTGAGTTTTGTGAGGTAAAGTGGTTAACCAACTCTAAAATTAAGTTTAAGTGTAAATTGCTGAGTAATTAGGACTACTCAAAATCGTAACTCGGCTTAGCGAAGCGTGAAATGTAACAGTAGCTGTTCTGCCTACACTCACATGTACATGTACAGTACCATACATCTGAACTCAACTTTTAGCAAAGTGTGGAACTTAATAGTAAGTGTACCGCATACACTTCATACATCTGCATTTAGTATTGCGATTGTATTCTGTTGCGTTGGAACTCTATCACAGTGTCACTGATCAAGCTCAATCTTCCTGTGCCCAAAACAAACATTTATAGGACTGCCAGTTCACTGTCACCTGTTGGAAAGCGTGTGTTCTGATATTGTATTAAGCTTTTGTTCTAGTTCATTACGGAACATTATGAGACCGTTATCTCTTTTCTTTATCTAAAAAAAAAGGGGGGGGGGGTGTCGTATATCCAGCACCCTGTTGTAGGTCTACATGTTATCCTGTTTTGGGACTTTACACTCCCACAGTTTTAATGTTTTTGAACTCGTTCAGTGTAAGTATTCTAGCCAATGTTAATCGCGTACTCGGGTCACGTGTGTTTTGGTGGCGTGTTTTTAGGCGTCATTTTGAGTCGGAGTGGAATTTAACGAAATCTCAGTACGTATTTGAATCGTTGTTGTTGGAATGAATCACAGGCATCGCCCACGCCAATATCAAAGTGTGTTTTTTTTTCTCCAGTGCGCTCTGTCTTCATTTCTCGATCACCGATTTGAGTGGTAAGTTACTGGATAGCCGACAGTGGGAATTTCGATTTGCAAATTTCATGCGTTTCTGAATGGCTGCAGCTTCGTAGTCGTGTTGGAAGGAATTAAAACGGTTTGACGAAATGTAAACGGACATGTCATCATCACGAGCACATCAGCTTTCGCCTTTCGTATTCACTATATGACTCTAGCCAGTAGTATGTAGCACGCAATCGGATATAGCGTCCACCCGGATGTAACTATGACGTCACAATTGGTGGTATGTAAGCGTGATTCTGATTGGTGGATGGCGGCTGGATGGGGCGGTTGGGGCGGTGCGCATGGGTGATGAGGGGGCGTGGCCTATGAGTGCACTTGACCTCATTTGCATATTTTCAAAGTGGCGGCTTGTTTTTGTATGTTAGGGGTGGTCGGTTTCAAAATGGTGGACAATTGCACGCCGCCATTTTGAAAATATGCAAATGAGGGCTGGGGGTGAGGCAAGTGCATGTGCACTCATTGACCTCATTTGCATATTTTCAAAATGGCGGCTTGTAGTTGTGTGTTAGGGGTGGTCGGTTTCAAAATGGTGGCCAATTGCACTTGTTTCACCCCAGCCCTCATTTGCATATTTTCAAAATGGCGGCTTGTTTTTGCATGTTAGGGGTGGTCGGTTTCAAAATGGTGGACAATTGCACTTGTCTCACCCCTCATTTGCATATTTTCAAAATGGCGGCTTGTTTTTGTATGTTAGGGGTGGTCGGTTTCAAAATGGTGGACAATTGCACTTGTTTCACCCCAGCTCTCATTTGCATATTTTCAAAATGGCGGCTTGTTTGTGTGTGTTAGGGGTGGTGTGTTTCAAAATGGCGGCCTGTTGTTACTGAAAATATGCAAATGAGGTCTTTGGGTTTTTTTCAAAATGGCGGCTTGTTTGTGTGTGTTATGGGTGGTGTGTTTCAAAATGGCGGCCTGTTTGTTGTCCACCCTTTTGAAAATATGCAAATGAGGTCAATTGGATATAAAAGGAGTCCATTTTTAGGGAAAGGGGTGTATTCAATCTGACTTACCTGACCTGACCTGACCTGTCTCCCTGCCTGCCTGCCTGCCTGCCTGCATCCCTGCCTTGCTTGCCTGCCTGCATTCTGCCTGTATGGAATGCATGTACTGACTTGGTTCTGGGTTTTTTCCATCACGGTTGTGCGCAGGTGTATGACGTCACTTCCGGTCTGCGTGAATCGGGCGTGACCTGGGACTATGGGATGCATGTACTGACTTGGTTCTGGGGTTTTGTCATCACGGGGAGGTCACGTGATCAGTTCAAGGTCATATCCATTTTTTATCGATATGTCAACCCCACACCCAGTCCATTAGATGCTCCTTCACCTAAGCTTCACTTTGATACCTCACTCGACCTGTGGTGTGAGTGAGTGCAAGAATGTATTCATCCGCGGTGATGCAGTCATGTTTGGCGGTGATTCGGTCTCGGGAAAAAGCTTCCATGCCCAATGCCTACGGACTTTACCGAAGATACACGGACTTTAACGAAAAGACACGGACGTACACGAAAAGACGCGAAGGTGAACGCCATTGTGGGAAACCTCCCACAGACAGGCCAGTACATGCATTTCTATGTTGTTCACGCATAATAAAAGGATTGATCTGTAATCTGTGTTGTTGTTGTTGCTCCCTTTTTTTTGCACTAACCCATCAGAATAGTACGTATCACGGACTACACCCGTAGAGCTACATCTGGTCTATAAAACATGTCCCTCTGGATCCCACACCTTCATTTCTACAGAGCCATGGCGGAGATCCAGCCCCATGCGACTCGAATTTTACAGTATGCCACCGTGGTGAATTCATTCACGGGTTACCGAGCAGTGGTCCGGTCCATGTTTGCAGATGGCGACGACAACGAGGGACGACGCCAGATCCTGAACGAGTTCACAGAAGCGGTCCTCCACAGTGTGCACTCGATGGACAGGCGTGCCATCACTCACCACTACTGGACTATGACAGCCATCCTTGATGCTCGCGCTATGGACCAGGAGCGCTCACGCCGGAACCAGCGCCGGCTTGTTGGCCTCATACTAGTCTGTGCCCTATTCACCCTGGCGCTGCGGTATTGACACTATAAATACGAGGGGAAGAGACAGAGTGTGTATCATTTACCGTTGGACATTGAGAGCAAGCATGTCGCTACCACTACGAGCCATCTTGCCTCTTACACCTAGTGTGCGGTTATACGTGTATGCAGATAAAGTCAAACTGGCGAAAGACGATCTAGCTATTTACTGGACACCCGCTGAAATGCTATGGAATCCGGTGACACTAGAGCGTGATGGGTGAAATAAATTTAAACGCGTGTTGAGCGGAGAATTGGACGGAGAGCTCATCCACCTGGATAATGCCATGTACGTCTATACCCTACCATCCCTTCGCATACGTCTAGGCCGGTACAAAGAGCCATCGCGCAGTATCAGCCTAACTCCTTCTGTGTGGCAAGCCTTGAAGAAAATAATGCCTATTGTAGACCAGTTATTGTCACCG
>JAVTVY010057158.1:0-32084 GCA_036873755.1 Hanleya hanleyi | reverse complement strand
GTATTATTCCAGATTTCTTGTGCAGTATTTTTCGTGAACGCTTTTGGCATCTGTGCGGGCTGAATTTTTTAGTTGATTCGTCAGATTTTCGCTGTACGCGTGGTTTTTTGTCCTACGATCACCATTTTCCTTGTGTAGATAGATGGCGCTGTATTGAATATAACATTGTCATACGGGGTTTTGAGTCTTTGAAAGCACTTAATTATTAATATATAGCGCGGGCTATTTGTAAAAATTTTCACAACTGGTTAATCCAGTAAGAGATGAAATTATATACTATTCAGCTGGTTTTTGGCTTGAGCTTCCCTTTGGAATCATTCATAGTTCATTTATCAAAATATAAAATTAAAATAAAAAGTATTGTACATATGCGAATCCAACCGTTATATGTGATTCAATCACCATTGTGGTATGTATTTGATATAAATATGAAATCACTGCCGCGAATATTCTTATAATAAATAAAATTAACTTGATGGTGATTTTTTGAACTTATTCACATCTCAATAGTTTAAAAACTGTACCAAAACATGAATGGATACCCTTCCCTAATGTATGTTTTACTATAACAAAATATACATATTTAATTACACTATTTTTCACCTTAATTAACCTAGAAATTCTCGGCTGGAGGGCTAAGCTGTTCTGGGTTATCGCCATGCGCCCATTCACACCTCTATGAAGCCTGTGCCGTAATCATTCTGATAATGCAATCAACGACGAACTCAAATCCACTCATGACCTGTACCCGGTATTTACAAAACAAGATATTGTGACTATCATCCTGTATTGTTTATACCAAGTTGCATGAATATATGAGGAAATTATCGAAAGTATGAAGGGAATGACTGAACATTAATACATTGTCAACTCACACGATTATTGAAAAAACATGTAATTTTGTCATTTACGCTTTGCCAGAGTAAATCTGAGCGCGAACGTCACAGGAAGCATGGTACAGGTATATGTATAGATATTTCTAGCATACGCCCTACTTCGGCTTGTAGGAGGCTATAGATCGTGAATCATATATATTATTCGGTTAATATCTTGCGCATTTATACAGTAGGGTTTTCCATCGACAAATCCGCAATCAACATTACATGTAGTTCCCAGTTCGCGGATAGAGCGGCGTACGACGGCAACACAGCCTATGTGTCAAATATCTCTCCGCCTCACGATTCTCTCGCGCCTTGAAAAAAAACGATTCTCTCGCGATTGAAGATTCGCGATCAAGAACGGATCGCGCATGGGTAAACGATTCAAAAACGATATCGCGAGAGAATGGTTTTTTCCAGAAAAGGTTCAATCGTTTTTTCTCATTTTTTCTCTCGATATCCTCGCGACTGATTCGCGACTGATCGTTTTTCAATCGAGAAAATTGAAGAAAAATCGCGACTGAAGAAAAAACGATTAATGGAAACGATCCCTAAACGAACGTTAATTGTTTGTCTGTCCGTTGTTCGTTTGTCAAATGAACGTTAATCGTTTGACTCAAGCTTATTTGTTTCACTGTTGTATTTTTGGCGTATTTGCCTTCCATATTTGTCCCCATGCACTTTCGACGACCCCTGGCACTCACACAGCATACCCTATAATAATACCGTCAGTTATTCTCGACGTTCAAAGCAGTCCAATATTACAATGTTACATTAACGCTGCATAGATTACACATCATGAAAGAGGTCGTCAAGGATGCTGTCCCACATCATAACTATCAAGTCCGACATATTTTAGTCAGCAGCCCCATTACACAGTCAATGATTGTAAGACCGTTTGCCTGAGACCTTCGTCATCAGAATTCCTATATTGGATACAGTATACAATATACTTGTAACCATAAGCCAGTGTCGGTAAATACAGAACTATGGAAGACGATAGTGGCCGTTCTATTAACACATTGAATATATAGAACGAGAACGGGAGAAATCGAGTGGCCGCAGTCGTCTGTAAGCTTCGTACACATTCATCTGTTTTTCCAGCAACGACAAATTATGCGACAACGATAATGCTTCCTCGCTAAAACCAAGGGTATCTCTATTCACCTTTTGTTCAAAAAGAAACCTTGACGTTGTGAAGATGCGATAATGCGGCGACGACATAGAAATCGGCCATATGAAAATGAACTGGGGTGTACACATACGCACGATACGGCACCGACAACGCTATAACACTATGTGGCTTCGTTTGGAATCGGTCTAGGAGCAATTTTTTACCGTTGCCGGACATAAAACTGATGTAACCACAGACAAACACGTGTTTTCCGGGGGGGGGGGGGGGGAGAGTAGCTGTATACTCACAAGAAGGTGCCCCTAAACGCATTGTCGTTGCCGTCGTTGTTGCCTTTGCTCTTGTCGTTGTCGAAAAAAACGGATGAATGTGTACGAAGCTTAGCTTTTTGAAACAAGTCGTAAAGATGGAATGATCGTTCTTCCTCTCACATTATCCACTGAGTTGATCTGAAAGACCGACGCTAAACAAGCTAACAAATAAACAATACCCTGTTCGGTTATTGCTCACCAACAGTTCTCGAAGTCGTCTACTCAACTGTCTGAGTAACAATACGGCAGATTGACATATGCCACAAGAGAAACTGCTTTTTAAAAGGCTTTAGAAACAGGCGGGTTTATTCCCGGAAATTAATCACGTGCTAGGGTGTGGGGTTGACGTGAATCAAGTTCCAAGTAAACGAAAATAAGTACAATAAATCTCTCACTTTTCCGGCACCGGTGTAGGAGAAACGGTAGTCCCCCAGATATGAGTATCCGCTTGCTATGATTTAACCCAGCCCGAACACTGACATCTGAAAAGGGTCACTTAGATAAAAAAAGAGTCCGCCCTTGGTAAAGCATAGGAGACCGGACACTGGCCAACCGTTTCTTTCATACCCGTAACTTAAATGATGTAATGTTCTGCTTGAAAGGGAGATTTGGTTTAATGTCACACTCGATGTTATTTCACTCATATGGTGACAGGCAGTTTGAATGGTGGAGGAAGCCGGAGTACCCGGAGAGAACCACAGCCCGTCTGCAATTAACTGGCCAACTTTCATACATCCAGCAGCGATCCTCATGGTACTTATATGAACAGTCACAATCAAAGCGTGATTGAGATACATCTTTTTTTTAGATGACGACTCTATAACGAATATTATGGATTAAGAATACTGATCAGCGATACGGATTTGATATTTTTGGAGCATCATGATGTCTTGCCGGCATCATTGAAAACTGTTGACCGCTTCTCTCTTGCAGGAAACAAGCCTATGTTTATGTATACTATGATTGTCGTTTTGAATTTGGTGCTAATACTGTTATGTGGAAAATGGAATAGGTCTTTGGATTATGGACGCGGATATTCTCTAATGGACGACGACTGGATTATGAATGACGGACTATACGCTTGTAAAGCAATCGAATTCGGTCTCTGGTGTTTATTGTTCATTTGAAAATCACGGTTATCTAAATATAATGATACTTGCTCTGAATGGAGACCGGCATTTTCAGTTATTTGATTTCAAATCAAAACCATATTTTAATTCGATTTATACATAAGGAAGAGGATCATTTTCGGTAGGAAACTTATTTACTTCTTCCTCGTGCAGTTGATATTTGTGATCTTTCACTTAAAATGTTACAGCTAAAATCACAGACCCGCAGTCAGTCACCATAAATGATCCGGTCCCAGTGAGATACGGTTGGTGTGCCCAAGATAAAGTATTAGCAAAGAAAGAAATTGTTCGATTGGCATAACGTACAACACTCTCCGATATACCGGTACTCAATCTAATCTAATTAAAATTAAATCTTTTCTGTTCCCCAATTTGAATAAGGGAAAGCGACATATACTATTGGGGAGCATTGCTAGGATATTAATTTATTAAGATTGTCTGGTACTCAGTGTAAACACAAGCCATTGAGTCTGATAAGTCTCGGAAAACAGTGTATTCGTGCAAAGTGGCTGATTTAGGAGGTACACGTATTTCTATGGAAACCGACTTTCTGGTTATCGTCGATCTCCATATGTTAACAAAGATAAACAGAAATACACGGTACATTATTTCACGGACTTGTTATTCGACAATCATCAGACTCGGTGCATTGAAATTACTCTGTGTATACAACAAATTATTGTTCTTTAATGATGCCAATTAGTTCCTTTCATACAGGTAGCTAAGTATTTTTGACACTCTAACCGTATATCTCACTGAGGTCGCATCTTCACCTTATACACGTAGTGTAGATCACGTTCATTTTCATGAGCTTCGGGGAAAATAAAATTGCGATCTGTGGATAAACAGGCTGAATTTCATCACAAAAGTGTCGAGATACCTAAAAATATGACAACAATAATCAAGAGATTGATATCTAGTACAACAGTACCATTTATATGTATTACTAGAGGTATGTTTGACAAACAGATGGACCCGTCAGATTCAACAATTGATCAGCATTTGCAGGTGGCGCTTCATCAGGGCCGGACGTTAACGTCTTTATCGAATCTAAGATCAACGTCTTATCAAGGCCGGACATTAACGTGGTACTCCCAACAATGCAACCGCATTCACTTTAAGCAAAAATACAACCGTATAGATGCTTGTAATATAACCTGTCAATCATATTTTCCATTCCCACCACAATAACCCACTCATTCCTGAACGTGGCCGAAAGGCCCAATCTGCTATTGTGCCACTGCTAGATTTGCACTGCTAGAAATCTACTCCCTTAACAAACAAATGATTCGCGCTGTGCAGCAACTACTAATTACGGCAATTGTGTCATTAGCATTTGTCATGTTGTGACATGTTGTCTCAAAGAAGTAGCAGGCGACTCTGTCACTCAACAAATTGGTAGCGAGCATGTTCACTCCACTTATTGTCACAACTGGAAACCAGTAATTATTTGAGACAAAATATATCACACATGATGTATGACAAAATCTTTGATATACTTGCAATAGCAGCCACTAATGACACAATTGTCGTAATTGCGTCATTATTGGTCGACTCTGCATGCAGAGGCGTCCGCTAATGTCCCAATTACGACAATTGCGGTTGAATTCGGATGCAGAGTCGCCTGCTAACGACGCAATTACGACATTGGCTGGCGACCTGACAACTGCTAATGACACAGTTGTCGCATTATTAGTTGCTAATGCAGCGCTGCATCAGTTCGAATATAAGGACGTTTATAATGGTGGACAGTTTGTGTTACGATGCCTGCTCAACAAAACCACAAATTCTTCGGAGATGAGAGGAACCGTCGAATACATTTTCAGATAAGCCATTTTTAGTATTGTGTGAAAAAATATGGATGATACGCCAAGCATTAACGAGATGATTGTATGTAATTGTACTATCAGGTCTGGGCGCATTCTCAACAGTCATGCCTTCGTGAGAGTTAGATCACGAGTCTCACGTAAGGGTAGGAATACACCAGAGCCGTCATCGCAATGCGATTCGCATATGCGTTGTCGCAACAAATTGAACAAGTTGCAAAAAGAAGTGGTGAACACACTATTCGCATTGCGTTGAGTATCGGTTGCGTTATAGCTTTGCGTTGCCGTTGGAATTGGGAATTTACCATTTTTTGACGCGCTGCACAGGCCTACGCATTGCCTTTGGAAGGTCAAGGACATTATTATGCACACTTTGGCATCAGATTGGTGCTGAATTACCATACGTTATGTTATTTAAATTCGGTATAGGCATATACGCAGCCTCCATCGCAGCCAAAAGACGCATATGGTGAATGCACGGACAAATGCGTTGTCGCGAGCGTTGCCGCCTGCGCCAACGCAACGGCTCTGGTGTATTCCTACCCTAAGTGGAAGCCATGTCACTATTTTGACGGCGAGGCTCGCTCTTACATCATCGCTCAAAGGAATGTTCTCCGGCTTTATAAACAGTCAACAGTCAATTCAGAACCTGAAACACTTGGACGGTGTAGTTACGTTACCAATGTAGGCAAATTGATTTCCTTATATACTTATATAGTTATGAACAAGGAAGATACATGTATATCATATTGCTTCGTTTCACAGTTGATTGTGAAGAAATAATTCACCAGTTTCTCGCGTCCTTACACACAGTTATCTCTCAGTAGATGTCATATACGTCTAGTAGTTTAGTACCGTACTGTTGCTGAGAAACAAATCTGTGCAGCTTATAGTACAGTCATTTGACGGACAGTTAATGGTGACTGGCCGGAAGACCATACGTCGAAATCATACGCGCCTACTCACCCCCCAAAATTTGGGGTGATGGCTACCACTTTCCTTAGAGCATCTTCTCGTAGTAGGGAGTCTCGCGGGACTAGAATTATCTGGGTGAACATGGATATGAATTTGGAATAGCTAAATTTTACGAACAGATACCAAAACATCACTTTAATGTCATTCGAATACAAGAATGGAAACCCGGAAATTATTATTACGTTAAATGACGTACTTCTTTCCTCGTACATTTAATCTTTCTGATCTTTCACACGCATGATACACTTGTAAATTACAGACATTTCATCCGGTTTCGTATAAGTTTTGGTTGTCTAACTGAAATGTTCAAATCGCTGCTAAACCATTGCAAATATTTGAAGATTGCTCGTATATATGGCGGATAACAGTTATTGAGTAAAATTTCAGTTACTGGTACAAGAATGAAACTTGATATACTATTATTAGGTCGCTCTTTCCGAAAAATGTCTTCGCTATGTCAAAATCGAAGATGGCTGCCACTTTCCAAGATGGCCGTCAATTGCACATGTTACTACTATTATTACTTGAATGTGTCTTTTAGGGTATGAATTTCATGTAGCCAGAATTGTTGTTGTAATTGAAGTTGCGTAGAAATTCTGTTTGTTCCAAATGATAGTTGGGCATGAGTACATTCAAAATATTACGGGTCAGCCTTGGGGAAGTTTTCTAGCCCACGCCTCTTTTTACTTCATAGTTCATGTTTTGATGATAACAGATGTGGTAATTCCCAGCAAATATATAATGATTTTCAAAAAAAGCATCTTCTATAAATGAAAGGTCAGTCCGCCCCAGGTGCCCTTCAGGCACTTCAATGTTAATTGATATCTCAGGTAATCTCCTGGAACGTCCATGCGCAGCGGTCAAGAGGTCACCTCTGTAAAGGTCGACAGGCGCCCAGATACGCTTCAGTCACTTCAATGTTAACTGACATCTCCGGGAATATGCGGTAAACTCAATACGCATGAGCCAAAGGTCAATTCCGGTCACGTGGTATGTGGGGTAGATGCAAAACTAGGATTTTCCCGAAAATAAAATGTGTAAAAAACGGACAAAAATGCGGAAAATCCCCGTCAAGTGAGCGTATAAGTGAGCCCTACTTGAGCCAAATATAGCATAAAGGGTGTTATATTGAAGTCCTCGGCATGTAGACGACAACCGGTGTGGTTTGTAGTGGAAGTGCCTTCCATCTGGACTGATGAGGGACACGAGTTAATCCCTATATGTACAGATACCACTACCACCACCACCACACACCGCCACCGGGCGTTGACGCCCATCAACGCCCGTCAACGCCCTGTGGTGGTGGTAGCTCTCGAAGGGCGGAGCTCTTGGATCGGAGCTCTTGGATCTCGGAGCTCTTGTAGTCTGAGCTTGGAGCTCTTGGAGCTCAGAAGTGACGTAATCGTACGCAAGAGCATGCACATGTGGTGCATGCGCACCCTGGTGTACCCTATGCCCTACGGGCTATAGGGTACAGGGTGCACCACAGTTGCGTACCCATGCGTACGATGACGTCACTTTTGAGCTCTGAGTTCCAAGAGCTCTCAGCTCAGACTCCAAGATGTCCGAGCTCCAAGAGCTTCGATCAAAGAATTCCGCCCTACGGGAGCTACCACCACCACCAGGCGTTGACGAGCGTCAATGCCCAGTGGTGGTGGTGGTCGTGGTGTTTGTACATATAGGGATTAACTCGTGTCCTTCATAAGTCCATATGTATTGGTCGACTAATACCTCAATCTCTCAAATATACCCCTGCGCACCTCAAGAAAAACCACTTCACTTACTACACCCCAAATGCGCAAACAAGTTTTTAAGGACATGCTCCCATTACAGTATCCTGGCCTGCCCGACGACTCTTAGGCCAAGAGCTATTCTGGCCGAAAATTAAACTTTCTCAAACGAAGGCTTCTGATTGGACAAGAGCCTACTTGAATTGTAAACATACCCAACGCGGTTCCCCCATCGTGGGTATGATGTACTGGAGGGGCTAATAACATGATTGACCTGTCATCCTTGTTGTTGTTTTTGTTCTCTCATCTGTCTACATCATGACGTCAAGGCGTTATGCTAGGGCGTTATGGCGTTAAGGAGTTAACATAGGCGTTGAGGCGTTGGTCCACCGCGACCCCAAGTTGACCTCAACAATTTGCATATGACCTCTGTGACGTCACCTCCGGATACGCTGATGTAACTCTACCAGGTAGTGAACATGGCCACCTTCTCCAAACGCGCTTGTTTGCACCTCCGAAACTCCCTTCTCTCTACTACTCCCAAGTGATCTATAAATAGAACAGGAGTTTTCCAAAAAATTCCCCGAAAAATTAACCTTGATAGTTTCTGCTTTCTGTACTTACTCGGAATTGAGAGACTAAACTATCTCAACAACAACAACAACATTCTCATTTCTATGACTCCGTGTTACCAGTAAAATGGGGCGTGTCAGGAGTGGGATTCGACCAGTATACCCATACCTCGGGGACGACAATTTCATAGATCTTGAGACTGACGCCTTAAACCGCTCGGCCATCCTGACCAACGCTGGTTATCGTGGTCATAATGATTCATATATAGTGCTATATTTGTACAATGGTTTTACAACACGGAGAAGAATAACGAAAAAGGTACTTGCCGGGAGTGGGATTCGAACCCACGTCCCACATGTTGATCAGCACTCAAGACTGGCGCCTTAGACCACTCCGCCATCCTGTGCAACGTAAATAATGATGGACAGAATGAGTCCTAAAAAGTGCTACATTTTGTTACATGCTTTTACATGTCGCGGTGTGTACACCGTGAATGCCCTTATGGCTGTACTGATTGAGCGTCATAATTTAACAAGCATAATTGTGAGGACGAAATTCGTTTTGGTGAATTTGACCCACGTTTTTGGTTGGATTTTCATGAAATTTCAGGATAAATATGCACAAATAATGTTCAGATGAAGTGCGAAATTTCACTGCTCTGAGAAAACTTCGCTCCGATATATTGCCGAAAATCCCGTTCCCGTAATGTGAGACGGGCAGTACTTCCGAAACATTAAATCTTTGCAGTCGTATATACATACTATACATCTGTATAGGTCTTCAGCCGCTTGGCAAAGTATTTGCTTGGATTTCACAGTAAATTCTCGGCGACTAATACATTTCCGTGACAAAGTTTCCGAAACTGGGAATCTTTTCCGAAACCACACAATGTACTAGATATAAAACAAAATAAAAATAAAATCGATCTACCGGCCCATGGTTTATAGCACAGACCCTCAAAACAAGAGTTTTGGGGGGGTGTGGACGGTGGTATTACAACGAAGTGTCGAAATATGGGGTATCTGTAGTTAACCCCATGCTTTATATAACAATACACCAAGGTCTGAAACGCACTTTGGGTGAAACGATAAATAAACGGTGTACCTCCAAACAAAATACATCAGCATATTCTACAATTGTCACTCTATATATTCCTGTCGTCAAATTAGTAAATTTGTGCAATTTTATACCTTTGCCGGGCGATTCAAAATCCAACCTGACTGTCCATTCAACCCGGCACAGCGAGATGATCGCCCGCTTCTTTCTCAATTCTGATTGGTCAGCTGATCAGTGCGTGACCTCTCTTACCGGAAGCGTGTCGCGACTGACCAATCAGAATTGAGAAAGAATCGGGCGATCATCTCGCTGTGCCGGGTTGAATGGACAGTCAGGTTGGGTTTTGAATCGCTCGATAGACACACAGAAACACTAAGGAGGGCACGAAGAGTGAGAAAACCAGTCATTAGACCGGGATATGAGCGCTGCAGGACCTTTACCTGTTGGCGGATGTGGCGATGTGCAATAATTAAGCAAGAATTTCCGCATCTCTAATTTCCATTGTTTTCATCCGATCAAGGAGCACCGAATGATTTTGCCAAGATTCTTCATGAAATTCCCTGCTAAACCGTTCGTCCTCGCGTACTCTGATGTGACCTACTGATGTCGAAAGCCCGATTCATTTGTATACGACTTGAATTCGTTAGAATTGTATGGAGGGCCGTTGTCACTTTTCAAACTTGTCGGATACCCGTAAGATGTGAACATACGATCAAGTTTCGGAATAACAGCGGCTGCACTAGTCGAAGTGGTAATTTCGACTTCGGAAAAACGAGAATATTCGTCAATCACGACTACTAAATATTCACCAGAAGGCAAAGGACCAAACATGTCACTTGCCAAACGAGACCATATTGTACTCGGTAAGTTTTTAAAGACTCAATTTTCAGCTAGCATGCATAGCAACCGGCAACGGTACTGTCAACCAAACGATCCATAGCAGGGAACCATACTTTTTCCCTCATCAAAGTTTTCGTTTTCGAAGCCCCCAAGTAACCCCCATGCAGTGATCACCATTTGGGATTGGAGTTGTGACGGTATCACAATTCTTGACCCTCTAAGTATAATGTCATTTGCAAAGCACAATTCGTCCTTAATTTGTTTGAAAATTTTAAGATGTTCTCGGCTTACATTCTTATGAGGTTTGTGCCACTCGTTCGTTTGCAAACATTGCGAAACAAACACTAGTGTGGGATCGGACCGAGTAGCAGCTCGTATTTTTTCCATACTCACTACCCGAGGTTTCGAGTGACCTTGAGCAAATGAAACGTGCTCGTCTGTATGTCTGTCAGTGCGGGGTCGAGCAGAACCGAAAGGGTGACGTGACATATAGTCACTGGGGTTGTCAATACCAGGCCTATTTATAACACGAAACCTGAATCTTTGGGTCCTAGTGACCCATCGTTCCAAACGGCTCGACAATTTATTCAGATCTTTACAGCCGAATATCTGCACAAGCGGTTTGTAGTCTGTTTCCACAATAAACCCCGGAGAACCATCAAGATACAAACGATGATGGTCCATACCCCACGAAACAGCCAACGCTTCTCTTTCTAATTGGCTATAGCGCTGTTCAGTTTCGGATAACCCACGACTGGCACAACGTATCAGTGTTTCATTCTATCTCAAAATCGCGCCAAGTCCGACTGGCCATGGACTCCCGTCTACATCTTTATTGACATCAAAATAGCCAAAGTTTTCTTTGTCAGAGATGTAATTGGTTCAGATAACGTACTGAAATGCGGTACCATCATAGAAGGAAGGCCTAGCATTCCCAAAAATGACCTTACTTCGGGAACGTTTTTCGGTGGCTCCAGTGCACGAATAGACTTAATGCGACTTTCGTCACAATGCATGCCATTTTTGTCAAATACAAATCCGAAAAACTCGATTTCCGGAACAGAGAAAAGACATTTTAGTAAGCTCAGTGTAAGTCCACTATCGGACAGACGAGATAAACAAGCGCGCAGCGCACGGTCATGTGACTCTTGGTCTTTGCCATGAATAATTATGTCATCGGCAATACTCCCTGTATATCTTGCAACAGACGGTTCATTTCATTTTGGCATATTTCTGATGCAGAATCAATACCAAACAGAACGCGAGAGTAGCGCCGCAAACCGATATGCGTGTTTCTCGTGGTAATATTTCTGGATTCTTCATCGAGTTGGAACTGCAAATAGTGCTTGTTAGCATCTAATTTGCTAAATACTTTCGAGCCATTGAGTTTCGTACGTATCTCATGTACAATGGGAGTTACGTGACGTTCTCTTCGAACCGGCCGATTAGCCGCGCGGTAATCTCCACATATTAGCGCGGTAATCTCCACATATTAGACCGGGATATGTTTCCTACTAGGTCGTAAACAAATGACTCGGGCTTTCGACATCAGAAGGTCACACCAGAGCACGCGAGGTCGAGCGGTTTAGCTGAGAATTTCATGAAGAATCTTGGCAAAATCATTCGGTGCTCCTTGATCGAAAGAAAACAATGGAAATTAGAGAGGCGGAAATTCTTGCTTAATTATCGCACAACTCCACATCCGTCAACAGGTAAAAGTCCTGCAGATCTCATGTTCGGTCGCAAAGTTAAAAACAAGTTACCGTCTTTCACTGCTTCCCATTTGCACGTCGATATTCAGGTCAAACGGCAACATGACAAAAGCATGTTTAAAAATAAGCAATACCATGACAAACTTGGGATAGTGAAACATTGGGATTTTTTGGTGAAAAATTCAAAACGTTCAGAATTTGACCCCAGATGTGGTACAAACAAAGGGTAGTATGATTACAGCCAAAAGTGATCAAGGCAAACTTGTAACTAGGGATAAGTCTTTCTTCAAAAATTATCAAGGTCCTGATCGAGGATTTGTAGATGTAGACCAGTTTGATGAAGATGAGGAAGTGGAGACAATAATGAAAGAAATTGGTGATGCAAATATCGCTCAAAATTCACAAAAGCCTGACTCCACTCCAGATACTTCAACTCGTACTGATACTACACCGGACATGTCACAACAAACACAACGGAGGTCACAAAGAGTGAGAAAACCTCGTACAATAGACCGGGGTATGTTTCCTACTAGGTCATATCAGACCTGCGCATGCGTCAGGGCGGTAAGGACGAAAAATTTCTCTCCGTATTACTGTCTCAATCTACGCTGAAAATGTGCTAGAAAATCTACTATTTTTGATACATCCATAAGAAGAAACTGTTCATTAACCTCCACGGCACCCATAAGAGTGATGGATTTGGAAAAACTACCACAAAGGGCCGAAAAAGAAGAACTTGAAGTCCACGTAAATTCCGAAATCCAAGATGGCGACTCCTCGACCGAACAAAGCAACAACGCAACAACAACAACAGAAAGGAGATCGGCTCGCCAAAAGACCTATCATTCTCTTCAAACGGACAAACGGAGACTCATCATTTGGAGAAAGGTTCTCCATATCAGGTATTATGATCGTGTATCATCTTACCGTAACGTGAAGGTCGCATGGTGTGACTCAGACGTGAACAATCATTCTATCACCACAGGGGACGATCTGGATTACTCTTTCAAAAATGTTCTGCCAGCTGACGACCTCTTCAAAACTGTCGTGAAGGTATTCGTTGAAGGCAATGAAAAGAAAAAGTTAGTGATCACGCTGTATTTCACCACTGGCAAAGTTCTCATTCAGGGATCTGCCTGCCAGGATTGGATTCACACGGAATTTAGAAGAATTCAAGACCTGGTGGAAAAAATACACACACAACAGTGTGCTGGAAATAACCCAGGACCTACTCAACCATATAGATCAATGACTCTCGCACTCCCCATGATTGAATGCCTTCAGAATGACATATCAACTGACCCCTTCAACGATAGCAGTAGGCCTACTGAAGAAAACAAAACACAATCACCGAGTGAACACGACAGTCAACCCATTAATATGAACTCTACGGCAACTACCGACGAACATCAGACAACACCTAAGGTTATCATTGATACTCCACACAAGTCCGTACCAACTGTCAGCCCGGTGGTCAGACAAAATCTCCTCAACAGAGCTCATGCAGCTGTACATGCCACACGCCAACAAGAATCAGTGGATGTTCTAGACAAAATGACCAGTATAGAGCAAAATATAAGCAGTCTGCTAGGAGACATAAAGACATGTCTGTCCAACAACCAGAAAATTATCAGGACAGAAGAGAAAATAGATGATCTACAAATGTCGGTTACCAACGAGCTACACTCCTTTAAATTATCCATAGAGCGACAACTCAACCGCCTATCCAGCAACATACTGAAAAGCCTGGATGAAAAGTTTATCGCCATAAACAACAAATTTGACCTCCTGGAAGAGAACATGTCTAGGACACAAGACCATCACAAGCTGGCAATGTCTGTGTCCACACAAACTGAAACTGAAATTGAACTGGTTCAACCTGAAACTGAATCTCCTCTCACTTCTAGAACCGACAACCCACCACCGCTGCCTGCTGAACATGCCAGCCATACCTCTCAGCAAGAATCCTCATCTGCAGCTCCCGCATTAGACAATCCTCACTCCATCCATACGCAGCAACATGATCAGCAGGGCTCAACTTTATCATTGGATCAACAGGGGTCAGATATATCACCAGTCATAACTGAACAGCCGACAGTAATCCCAAAACATGCCCATTGGACCAGGCCCAAATCAACTGGCAGGAGTATAGATCTCCTGATCATCGGGGATTCGAATACCCGTGAACTACGTCAAGACAAAATGTACCAAAAATTATCAACGGAAGTAGTTACCCTTAGAAACAAAACAATTCATGGTGCTACTCGATATGTAGAAGGCATGAAAGACTCTTCAAGACACCCAAAGTGTATTGCCTTCCTAGTGGGTTCCAATGATATACACACTATGGATGAAACCAGCTTACTGCAGAAATACCAGAACCTCCTTTCTACAGTCACTAACCAAGCTCCGGAGAGTAAGATTGTTATCCTGGGCATTCCGCCACGAAAAGGCAGTGCTCAGAAAGTCGCTTCTGTGAACTCTAAACTAAAGTTACTGTCCACAGAAAAAGCCAGCTTCGTTAACAATGATAACATCGGCTATGAAGCTCATCTCCAGAGTGACAAGATTCATTTAAACCCTGATGGGATCAAACAAATGGTCCGTAACATCAAAATGACATGCAATCCCCTCTTTGGTATGAAATCGTATAATCCTGAAGCCGGGATGCCAGACAAACGACATCCTGTACGCTCATCCTATCAGGCAAGGACAGTGACACGTCACAGAGATCACTGGCGACAAACAACTCCCAGCAACAATTTCAAAGATGAAACCGTCAACAAACAGGTTTGCCAAGCAATAAATTCCAGCCCACAACTACCAGAGGGGAACCCAGCAGAAATACCCAAGCCTGTACTTACACGCCCCAATCAAGCACCAACACTAGGAAGTAACCCCTACATGAATTGGCCACATCAGGCTAGCTGGATTTACCCACCATTCGGTTCAATCAACCCCGCGTTCCATCATCTACGCCAGCCGACCAGTTCATGGTATCCACATCTCCAGTTTCCAAGGATTTACTAAAAATTGTGACACCTTGCTAACATGAATGCCAGAACTAGTGCTCTATCAAATTTAGTGCTGGCTTTTGATGGTACTACCATACTATGTGATACCTATGTGCACCTATGTGAAAGTTACAGTGTGTGCATTTACAGCTATGTGATTTAGCTCAGTGCTTCCCAGATAAGGTTGTGTTTTTTTAGCCTTGCGATATTAAGGCTATGATATTAGCCTGGTGATTTAGCTTTAGGAGGTGTTATCACCTCAAGAAAACATTTAGCTTATTTTCATTGTAGTAGAACATAAATGTGTGTGTGTGTATGTAACACACATGCGCATATGTTTGTACATGCATGTATGAGTATATAAATACACATAGACTATTAGTAATTAGTGCTAATGAACCTATACCCCTACTTCGAATGAATGTATCAAAGCTTTCAAATCAACTTTTATTTACGAGAAACAAAATGCATGAGATAGGCAATATTATTTCAGTTTCAAACTGGAATGTTGATGGTCTAAAGCAGAAACTGAACAATTCAGATTTCTACATGAACTTTGTTGACTGTGACTTTTGTGGATTGATTGAAACATGGACTACTGATGAACAGTTGTGCAAGACATCCATCAACAAATATTTACCTAATTTCACATACGAGTTTATTCCAGCAACGGGTAGGTGCCCTACTGGTAGGAAGTCTGGAGGTATCATCCTGTTGTACAAAACTTCTCTCCTCCCTGCTGTTAAAATTATCTCCAAGTCCAATAGCTTCCTTTGGGCGAAACTTGACCATACTTATTTTGGCTGGGATAAAGACCTGTACATAGCTATAACCTACATTCCACCTGCAAACTCCCCCTATTTTGACGACCAGTTCTCACAGCTAGAAAATGACATTGCCAACTACAGTAGATGTGGCAATATACTCCTGTTAGGTGACTTTAATGCACGCACGAAGACACTACCAGACTACATTGTGCAAGACTCAAACAATCACATTCATCTCCCACTATCTTACCAACCAGACACTCCATCACCTAGAAACAACATGGGTACTCATGGCACTGTCACAGAATATGGGAGACAACTCTTATCTCTTTGTAAAACAGCCCAAATGCGTATACTTAATGGCCGCACAGTGGGAGACTCCCTGGGCTCTCCCACATATTTTGACCATCAAGGCTATAGTACCATTGACTATATCATCACAAATGAAATGTTCAAAGGCTTGATTTGGAGTATGCAAGTCCACCCCCTACAGCCACTCTCGAAACACTGCATAGTAAGCTGCAATATAAAATGTATTTTCAGAAATCCTCTTCCAAAACCAGAAATCAGTCTTACAAATATCCCCCCTCCAGTCCGCCTTAAAGGTGAAACACTTGTGCAGTATAAGCTAAACATCCTGTCACCTGAAACCGTAAACAGTATAAATGACTTCATGCAACATGACATAGCTAACTTACAAAAGGACGTTGACAATGCAACTGAACACCTCACAAATATAATACTTAACTCTACTGGCGGTGCCCTACCATTTTTTCCCCCAAACCGAAAGACTAAGAAGAAAAGGCATAAGAATAAACCATACTTTGATTCGGACTGCAGAGACCTGAGAAGAACAGTTATTTCTCTAGGAAAAACACTATCAAGACAACCCTGGAATGTCGACATCAGACAGACGTATAATTTTTTCAAACGCAGCTATCAGAGAACTCTGAAACAGAAACATAAGGAGCTTAAATCCCAACTCCTCAGGAACCTAAGTATGCTAGATGAATCTGACTCAAAGGCACTGTGGCAAACCCTTGAGTCACTTGAAAAATCTGATGACCTTCCCTCCTGTGACCCTACTCCTGACTCCTTCAATACTCTACATAACCACTTTCAAACACTAAACCAACCCAGTCATCCAGGACCTAATGATAAAGAACTGCTAGAGGAACTTCAAATCCTAGATTCGACAACTACCATGAGCACTCCCCTAGATTCTCATATTACATACAAAGAAATTAAGGAAGCTGTCAGAAGATTGAAAAATGGCAAATCATCTGGCCCCGACAGAATTTGTAATGAAATGCTTAAGTATGGTATTGACTCTCTGATATCTCCAATTGCAAAGCTATTCAACTCTGTTCTTGATAGCGGCTTTTTTCCACAACAATGGCAAAAGGGCTATCTTTCCCCAATTCATAAAGCGGGGAATAAATCTGACCCTAGCAACTATAGGGGAATATCTGTATTAAGCTGCATGGGTAAACTCCTGACAAAAATACTTAACACCCGGCTAACAAATCATCTTGAAGAAGAAAATATAATTTCTCCTGAACAAGCCGGCTTCCGAGCAGAACATCAAACTACTGACCAACTCTTCATCTTGAAAGCACTAATCAACCGCTACACCAAAAAAGTAAACGTAACCTATACATGTGTTTTGTGGATTTTCAGAAAGCTTTCGACACAATCTGGCATCCAGGACTATTTCTGAAACTTCAAAGACTGGGAATTCAAGGGAAATTTTACAATCTCATCACCAGCATGTACAGTCAGACCTCCCTCTGTGTAAAACAAGGCCATACTGTCGCACCTTTCTTCCAAAGTTGTGCGACAAGGTGACAATATCAGCCCTACACTATTTAACTTGTACCTAAATGATCTGGAATTTGACAAATCTAAATGTGACCCAGCTCTACTAGAAAACGAAGAAATAAGTCATCTATTATATGCAGATGACCTGCTTCTAATCTCCGAAACACCTTCAGGACTACAAAATAGCCTTAACACACTTGAAACTTTCACCAACACATGGCATATGTCCATCAACACTAGCAAAACAAAAACAATGACAATATTCCCAACTCTAAGAAAAAGATGCAACCTCCACACTTTTTACTTGAATAACACCATAATTGAACCCTGCACCCAATACACATACCTTGGTACTGTTGTGGATGAGACCGGTAGTTTCACCCTATCAATACATGATCTCAAATCTAAAGCCTTGAAAGCCCTTCATAAAGTCCAAAAGATAACCTCAAACTGTAACTTCCCTCCTAATCTCAAAATGAAGCTTTTCCACAGTCTTATCAAGCCAATCCTACTGTATAACTGTGAAATATGGGGATTGGATGATAGAATTTTAACTAAGGATGCAGCCTCAAATAGTCCTTTATACTGGCTGGACATTACCAAACTGAACAAATTACCATATGAGCAGGTTCTTCTAAAGTACTGCAAATACACTCTAAACCTTCCAAGACGTACTACAAATTTACTAAGCCTCTCTGAACTGGGACAATACCCCTTGACGCTGGACATCTTCTGCAGAACTCTCAAATATAGACAGAAGCTAGCTGACACAAGCAACCCCCTACTCCAAGATGCCTTTAGATACTTTCAAAATAACACCTTGACCAAAAACAACTGGGAAAATACTGTAAAAAAATTTGTAAACCGGAGCGGAACACCTTCCACTGTCATTATGTCCGACTCTTACCTCAAACACACCAAACATATGCTCCAACAACAGTACACTCAATATTTTGAACACGAATTAGCAAATAATACTGGAAAATTACTTACCTACAAATCTATATATACCAAGTATGAACTACAAAAGTACCTAACAACAATTCAGAACTGTGACCATGCCCACACAATCTGTCGACTGAGAACCAGTACTCACAAACTCAGTATTGAAACTGGACGCTACACCAAAACAGACAGGCGAAATAGAATATGTCCATTATGTACTCTGAATGAGGTAGAAGATGAGGGACACTTCATTCTCCGCTGCCCCTCATTTGAAGTATACAGAAATTCTCTTCTGTCCACCCTATCCACTATTCCACTGACCATACACACTATACTCAATCCACCACCAGACGTGTCCACAACCATTGCCCATACCCTACACAGGATGTATACCTCCAGACTACAGCTACAACCAAGTAGCAACAATAATGGGTCACCAGCCGGGCACCCACACTGATACATTGTATATATGTTATATGTTTTTTGCATGCTGTTTAAAAATGCGATTTTGTTCTTTGTTCATTGTCTGTGATTTATGTTTTGCCATACTTTGTTTTTCAAAAGTTGAGCAATAAACTTGAATTGAATATCGTCGAAATTACTAGATTGCACGGTTGAGTGATTAAACTGATGAAATAGTGGTTTGTAAAGGTTTATTTTTGGGTTAAGCGTTTTTATAAAATGTCCTGTAATGTATATATATATATGTTAAACAAATTTTTATGTCAAATTTTGTTTCTATTGTGTTTATTCATTTTGTTTTGATGTGATAGGCTTGAATTAGTAAAAATAGACATAGGATATGTATATAAAATAATATATTACAAATGGACTAAGTTGAGAGGAGGTGTACTGATATATATATTTGGCCGTCGAGAGCCGCCCCTCTACCGCTCTATTCTAATGGTGTATATAACGCGTACGCGAGCTCTATGCTAATATTAGAAGTTGCACGGTAGCGCCCGACCACCGAACTGCTACCGTGTCATGTCACTTGGTATTTGCATGATTAAGGGGGTGACATATGCAACTATACCTTTTTTCATAGAATCACAAGTGATTTGATTACTAAATAGGCAATACAGTTGGTGACCAATATCATATACCAAAATGTTCCCCAAACCTTGGTGAATGTGAATATGACACCTCTTTGAACAAACAATGTAAATTGGAGAATATAATTACAAAAACAATGGTTCTTTGGACTGCCAGCAGAAGTACATAAATATTAAACACACAATATTGAAAAGCAGTTAAGAAAATTCTGTATAATATGTTCTACAACAGACTCTGTTAGATATTAAAAATGACTTGGGAAGTATTTTTAAATATTTTTTAACTTCTTCAGTAATTGTCTGGGTCCAGAAATATTGTGTACCCGACATGTGGATCAAATCACAGATATGTGTCAACTGGCAATTAATTATGCAGCTTCTTTTAGAACCAGACACAATCACAACAGCCTGTGAATGAATGAACCACAATAGGCAGTTGGGGATTGAATAGAAAGATTCCAGAGCATTTCCCTCACTGACTGGTTTAGATGTATTAGCTTTTCAAACTAACACAGGTTGGTGACAGGAATGTGACACACAGGTCTGTCTTGGATAGCTGTACACAGCTTTGGACTGTCCTTCATATTGGCTGACACGAATTATCATTGCCTTGGACAATTATTTTGACATAGTAAATGATAAAAAAAATCATTTAAAAATATTTTTCAATGGAATTTTCTGTTCTGACATAGCCTTTGTTGTAGCAGTGATGTCATACAATTTTTAGGACCATCTTTCAAGAGTGTGTGTCTATTCTTTATTGACTTCTGCTGGCAGTGCAGAGGCGCTTTGCTTCTGTAATTATATTCTCGAATTTACATTGTTTATTCAACACCCTACTGAATCAACGAGTATGATTATAGGTGAATGCACCAGTCCATTTGTCAATGAGCAAAAAGCGAACTGCGAGTTGGACATTACTTCCGCATTGAAACCGCATAAACCGGCTTACCGGCGAAAATAATTATAATGAGGAGTAACAACCGCCATGATTATCTTTATCACTCAGTCACATCGTCGACAGATTAAATTTGTAGCCTGTTTTACGTCGCAACAACAGTCCGTTTGGCGAATGTTGGCCAAGATTTTTTGGTTCAAAAATCAGTTTCACGTTCATTTCATGCTAGTACGACCTACCATGGACTGTCGATCGATCCGATGATGATACCATGGACTGTCGTAATATCAGACAGACAGAATAAACTATTAATGGTTCATATTCCTCTTAAACACACACAAGTGGAAGGAATCGAGAGATGAATGAGTCAGTGATACATGAGGCAGATATTAAGTTCCCACGTGTTCATTTTGTGCTCATTTCCTCACACTATAATTCGATGCTAATACCTACCATGGACTGTCTACCAACACCTAAAACACCTCTCGCCGCAAAAATGTTTAAAATTTTTGTTAACTTGAAATAGTAATAACCCTACATTTGGTGACAATATAGTACGATATCTCTCCTTCAAAAAATGACTGGACACCAGTAACCATACCTATCATCGATATGCTGAAAATCGTTCATTTTCGGCTGTGGTGACTGTCGTCCGGTCGGACACACGCCCACGCTTGATAACGAAAGCACCGAAAAACCTACCATTGACTGTGATTTGACACGTGACCGGCGGTTTTCACCTATAATCATACTCGTCGATTCAGTAGGGTGTTCAAAGAGGTGTCATATTCACATTCAGCAAGGTTTGGGGAACATTTTGGTATATGATATTGGCCACCAACTGTATTGCCTATTTAGTAATCAGATCACTTGTGATTTTATGAAAAAGGTATAGTTGAATATGTCACCCCCTTAATTGGTTAACCGCGACGCACGCATTTACCTGTATATAATCTGAGCGATCTTTATTACAGATCGCTCAGATTATACGTGCGTCGCGGTTAATCATGTAAATACCAAGTGACATAACACGGTAGCAGTTCGGTGGTCGGGTGCTACCGTGCAACTTCCAATATTAGCATAGAGATAGAGCGGTAGAGGGGAGGCTCTCGACGGTCAGATATATAGATCATTACAAAAGGTATAAAATTGCACAGATTTACTAATTTAACGACGGGAATATACCTTATAGATAGAGTGACAATCGTAGAATATGCTGATGTATATTGTTTGGCAGCAAACCGTTTAAAGTGCGTTTCAGACCTTGGTGTATTTTTATATAAAGCATGGGGTTATATATAGAGACCCCATATTTCGACACTTCACCGTAATACCACCGTCCACACCCCCCAAACCTCTTGTTGTGAGGGCCTGTGGTTTATAGCAACGGTTATGTTACCCAAACAAACAACTTTTGAAATTTGTCCTATCACACAGCCTGTACGAAATACCGTAAATCTTCCCCAGCTCTGGGATAATAAATGTCCAGTTTCTGTCAGCAAATTTTAAATACAGAGAAAGTATTTAGGGTATTATGGAATAATGCTCAAAACACATACACAAATACCTGCATTTGATGGTCGAATGAAAACTATTTACCAGCGGACTTAAATGACCGCCTAGACAAACAAAAATAAATTTAAAAAAGACACACCTGACACCACATGTGTTTTCATTATGTCCGCTCAACTCTGTCTGGGTTGTTGATACACTCCAATTTTGTGTGTAACCTAATACTCACACTCCCTGGGTATAAAATACGTACACTTTCCGGGGTATAAAATGAACCCCACTTATTTTATTGATACTTCCCTGGGTATAAAAAATAAACCGCTAGATGTTTCCATTTTTTTTTAATATAACAATGAGACTAATAAAACCGTAAACACCAAGGCGTTCGCAATAATCAAAATGGCGATATCCAAGATGGCGCTCGAAACGTTCGTCCTACGTCAGTACAACTAAAATGTCTGTAAACTGGTAGTAAATTTGTCAATTCCAACACCTGTACTTGGAACTGAACATAAATATTTTAGAGGCCGATGGTTCATTAACATTGAAGTGACTGAAGCGCATTTGGGGTGTCGTTAGCGGCAGATAACTCTCGTATTGTTTTTGTGGAGTTATCCCGCCAGGTGAAGTAGCACGTGACCGGGAGACATTTGACCCTGCGCAATGGTGTTGCCCGTACTGTTTGTACCAATTGAGCTCATCATGCGCCGGGCCAAAGGTCACTTCCGGTCACGTGATACTCCATATGCCGCGATGACACCACAAAAACAAGTTTTATCTGCCGCTGACGGTGCGCCCAAATAGGATTTTACTACTACTCCCGTGCGAGTTTGGATTCATGAAACCAGAAAGCAATTGCATTCAACACATGCGAGAAAGACATGATTACGGTGTTTTGAGTATATCTTGAGATGATTCCAAATCTGATGATCCTTCAGATGTAGATATGAATGATTTGGGTTTTTTCTTTTTCTTCTTCTTTCTTTTGTTACAGCAGTTTATAATGTAGATGTATATAATCAATATAACATATCTCACTACTTAAAGGATAACTCGCCTGAACGTGTTTTCCGCTCTACATTCTCTCCTTGATTTTCTATTGATTGGTAAACCGAGACAAAATTGACCATATTGTTGTTGTGGTATTTTTTTTTTTTTTTTTTGTCAAAAAAGGATTATTTACTGGTAAACTAATTCCAGCGTGAGGTCGTGTGTCAAAGACTAAAATGTAAATATCGTCATTCCGCGCATGCGAGGTAGACCAAAGGTATGGAAATAGACGTGTTGGGATCTAGGGGAGCCCCTAATGGTCCGATGGAGTCCAGTGAGGTATCAATGTGAAGCCTATGTGAGGGGGCATCCGATTGGACTAGGGTCTTGGCCGTTGTCCACATTCTGCGCATGAGCAGACAGGGAATTCTGGGAAAAGGGTGTGGACATAGACGTGTTAGGGTTTAGGTGAGCCCCTAATGATCCTATGGTGTCGTATGAGGTCTTATTTTGAAGCTGTCGTGAGGGAGCATCCGCCTGGGCTAGTGTGTCCTTCGTTGTCAATAGTCTGCGCATGCGCAGTCTGGCCATAGTATAGAAATAGACGTGTTGGGGTTTAGGTAGGCCCCTAATGGTCTGATGGGGTCGAGTGAGGTATCAATGTAAAGCAGTCGTGAGGGAGTATGCGAAGGGCTGGGAGTGACGTGGAACTGACGTCATTCTGCGCATGCGCAGTAGAGAAAGTGTATGGAAATAGACATTTTGCCGCCGACATGGGTCACTATGGGTCCGATGGAGTCGTATGAGGTCTTATGTTGAAGCTCTTGTGAAGCAGCATCCGATTGGACTCAGGGTTCGTCCGTGTTCAAGGGTCTGCGCATGCGCAGTCTGGTCGTAGTATAGAAAGCAGGCATGTTGGGGGATGCGTGGGAGTGTGTGTGTGTGACAAGACCCTAGGGGTCCATGGTTGGGGTTGGGTGGTGATGTGGGTTCTGCGCACAGACGTCACATCAGCGTTTCACTAAAACTACCTTCGAACACAGAAGAATTCCAATGTTCCCCTTAGACGTAGGGTCCGGATGTTCAACATCCGGGGTTTTTTCCGGCCCGGCCCGGCCCGGCCCGGCCCCGCCCCGCCCCGGCTGCAGCGCGCGCGGGTTATCCGGCCGCAGCGCGCGCGCGCTCGGGTTACTCCGGCCGCAGCGCGCGCGCGCCTTATCCGGCCGCACGCCTGCGCGGGTGAATTTCGGATTATCCTAGACCACTGATGGGCTACTTTCTCCACGGTGTTCGAAGCCAGTTTCACCGAATCCCCACATGTCTGTTATAGCCTTCATGCATTATGCTCATATAGAAAACACACAAGACAGGGTTTTTTTGGGTGAGATCTCATTTTGTTTTTTTATTCAACAACAACAACGTGAGAACAACCACGTGAAAACTGAAGCCCAGAACAGGGGGCTTGTCCATTGAAATCGATAAAACTTAAGCCCAGAACAGGGGGCTTGAACATTGAAAGAACTTAAGCCCAGAACAGGAGGGGCTTGTACATTGAAAGAACTTAAGCCCAGAACGGGGCTTGTACATTGAACTGATAGGCGGCCCAGTCATATACGAGTACATATCGGTCCTCGGCCTTGGGGTAGTCGTCAAACATCTGTACGATGGTAGATAAGGGTCTTCCCCGGCATCGATGGTACAGGTAAAACAAGCAATATTGTCCGCACACGCTACTGGTCAGGCTTTGCAACGTTTGACTGTTCCAACACCACGTCTCTGTGCCTTGATCCATGAAGTCTGTTAAATCGGGATGGAGGGGTGGCGGGCCGTAAGGGTAAAAGTGTTCGCCCTGCTGTTCTGTCAAGTACACGCACACCCAATGTTCACCGGGCCGATCCATCGGGTCCGTGTTGAGAACGTAAGCAGCAGGATACATACGGTCTAATGGGAACACATCTCGGTCGAACACCCCTTGAAAGAGCATACGTGTCTCCGGGTCATTCTCCAGCACGGTGGTTATCTGGTCTGTATCCATGTTAGGTGGAGAAGTCACACAGGACGTTGCGCGCCTTGTCCACTTGAATGATGTTGTCAAACTCGGCGTAGCAGATCAAATTGCCGGTGCTCAGGATGGTTCGTGCAAAGTGGATTTCCAACCGTAAATTGCCTTGCTTGGCCAGGGCCAGCTGATGGTCGTTCTCTAAGGTGGGGATCAAATCGAAACAGAACAACGCGTATCCGTTCGCGTAGTCCTCCCGACGGATCATATTCCCTTCGTCCTGGTTGATTTGACCGGTGGCTGTAAACAGGCTCTGATAGGCTCGAATGAAATCCGCGCGCCCAAAGTTCGGTGTTAAGGCCGTGGCTGGGACCTGTTGTCCATCCACATGCAGGGCCACAAAATTGATGCCGAAATGTTTAAAGTCAAACGGGTTCTCTGGGTAGGCTCCGCTGAAACTGGTATTTCCACACAGGCCAGGATCAATCTCTTGGTAGTTCCCCCAGGAACAGGTTTTCTTTGTTGGCGCTCATATTTGCAGCAGACACAGAGAACACTTTGGTTTGTACACGTCGGATAGGGTACTGAGTTGGTTTTGTTTCCAAGGCTTTGAGGTGTCCCAATTGAACGGCTGGATTCGGTTTCACTTTTCGGACATACAGGACTACGTCTTCGATGACAATCTTATAGTCAGCTGCATGCCTGTCTACGTTAGTGGCCATTAAGGCGAAGGTCGGAGGCGCCCGTATCAGTCGGATTTTGATGGGGATCTTGTTCAACAGGTACCGGCCCACCGTTGCTTGGTCGACGATTCTGGAGCCATCTCCATTGACGATCTTGGCTTTCACATACAAGTATGTATGGGCTAAATCCACATAGGCCGTATCCGCATTACTGATGGTGAACTCAATGGGCCTGTTTCGTTGATGCTGGAGAGCGGGAGATGCTCCACCCATAATCCTTGTTCGGCACTGGTCTGTGTGGGCGGGACGGTCCACAAATCAAATTCAATGTTGGTGGAGGGGCAGGACTCTGCGTGGATCAAGGACATGTTTTAAGAAAAGATATCCTGGGTCTTCGATGTGCGTCGTCGCTGGGTCGGTCGTCGACTGGTGCGTGGTCTCGGTGGTGCAGGTCTTTTATTCCCTACGGTGCGTTGTGCTTTGGCCACCAAGACGCCTCCTGCTTCTTTGGCCCGCCGTTTCAAGGCTTCTTTGGGTGTCGTACCCCCAATACATCGCCGGCGGCTTGCAGTCCACTTCGTACCGCTTGTTTGCCGATTGCTTTCACCTCACGCGTCACCAAGGGCAGGAACGTTTTGACGATGCTCCCGAGTATGTTCCCCAGTCCATGTCCTCGTTGCATGCGTGCACCACTAAAGACCGGAAGGCCACCGCCGGCCTGTTGGGCATAATAGTCCATATAGCTGCGTGCATCGCACTCGTAAGGCACCTTCATTATACAAAGTGGGGAGCACGTGCTTGTCGCAAAGGAAGTGTCAGTATCACTTTGCCGCGTTCGAATGCCACCGGCCGTCCCGTGTCATCTCTTATATCCACCGTGATAGTGTTGATGTCGGTTTATCGTACGGGTAGGTAGAGCATGTGGGTGAAACTGTGGGTGACTTGATCTCCATACGTCTTTTTAATGGGCACCACCCATAACAGAGGTGTGTTGATATCGCCCACGATGTGGTTGTCCACCACGTCCGAGTAGACGTAGACTCCGTACATACCCGAATTCATATCCATCGGGATCTCGCCTTGGTGGGCGGTGGGACCAGTGAACGTCTGTAGATCGAAACCCAGCATTTGCTGTAGGATAGGACTCAGTATGACACTCGCGTTGGCGGTGACGATAAGCTGTGCCTTGTCGGTGTGTGCGTTGTAATCGAAGTCCACGTGATTCTTGAAGGGAAAGGATTTGATGAGTTTTGAAGTATTCGTGACCTCCCGTAGAGCCTTATAATGCAACAGTCTTGACAGCCCACCCGTGAACTCCTTGGGAGTATCGTATTGGCCTTCGGCGAGGGTGAGTCGGTTGTCTTTTCCTTCGTAGGTCAGCTCGTACCACACTTCATTGGCTCGCACGTTGTACCACGAGTAAGAGTATTGGATATCCACGAGGCTACATTCCCAGCGCCCAGGTAAATGCAACGGTTGCGGTAACTGGGTCACGTACTTGGCCAAGGTGTTGTCAGGAAACACATCCAGCGAACTGTTACTGGGTAGGGTGAGGTAAAACATGGCGACTGAGCTGTCCTGCTGCTGCTGTTGGTTTTAATAGGTGTTCCAGGCCTTGGGCAGTTGTGTTCGGCGTCGTGTTCGTCGCGGTGACTTGCTACGTGTCACGGCTCTGGAGATGTGGGGTGTCCTGATCAAGGATGGTTTTTTAAAGGTCTGAAAAGAAGGTGCCCGTTGTGGTGGTGGTGTTTTGGGGGGTGACTCCGGTTCCCATTCGGCTTCCCAAGAAGGTAGTGGGCCACTCGGCGATTGCTGGTTCACGCTGCATAAAGGCCCAGCGGTGGGGGTTCTCCACCAATTCCTGTGGTACATGCATGTCTTTCAAGCCTTGAGCGAAGACCTCCCATCCTCGAGGATCCGTGTGCGACCTGCGTTGACGCATCAGGTCATTCACTATATCCGTCATGTGGGTCCCGGGGACCACCTGATTCTGTACCAGTAGTTCGCCTTTATCATTCCAAGTCATGTTAGGATTCTGTTTCATCCGTTGTAATACCAAGCCAGCTTGTTTCTTGAACGATGCAGGTACACTCTTCAGCACTTCGTCTTCCACCCACTGTGGGGCTGTGGGGGCTACCCCTGGTAATGGCGGCTGTTGGAGCGGTGCTGAGGTCGGCGGTGTGTCACGTGGTGGTGGTGGTGGTGGTGGTGGTGGGGTAGAGAGGATTTTGTATTGGTCGATGAACGTCATGTGCCGTTGAAGCGTCTCACTGTACCGTTGTACTTTCTCACTGTCGCTTAACCCCGGTCTCTGTAAGATCTGTTGCATCTCTCCATCGAGGGTGTTTATGGTCTTGACCGTAGGTGGGACAGGGTAGGGCGATTGGAGGTTTTGAAGGAACCGTGGTTCGACGAGGACCATTTTTTTCGTGTGGTTCATTGTCGGCCGAAGAGTCCACCCAATACTGGACCCAACACGGAAGCTGCCAACGGTGCTAAGATGGCCCCGAGAAAGCCGTCTTTCTGTAACACCTTTTTCTTTTATGTTTGAGAGACTCGCTTCTGGACTAAGGTTCGGAGACCTGTCTTATGCTTGGTCAACTTGGTCTTCTGAGCCGGAGTCAGTGGTACGTTGCCTTTTAACAGGTTGTACCCGATCTCACACAGACAGCGTACAAGGTCAGGGTCCGCACCGCGTACAATGGTTCGGACCAACTCGGGTGGAGCCGTCTTCAATACACGGAGCGTCGGAGCGTGCTTCCGTACTCGCGCAGGCATCATGTACAACTAATGCCAGAGCCCACAACTCTGCCCTTTTTATCTACCTCAGAGAACAGAGACAAAGTCAACCATGCTGTGGTATTAATTCTTTTTATTATCCCCATCATCAAACACACACTCCAGCTGGGGGAGCCACTGTGGGTGTGTTTACATTATTTTTGCATGTACACGTGGTGGGCCTCCCCGGGAAAGATGCCGGTCCGTGGTCGAAGGTGGTCGGGGGTGGCTTGCTTGAGGTCGAAGAGCATATACCCGTGCTGAGGGGTTGTCGCATCTTTGAAGGCTTCCAACGCAAACGGTGTGCGGCCGGGATACATCTGTCTCGCTAGGTGCAGCAGTTGAGTGGTATCTCTCGGGTTTTTGAAGACCACCATGTAGTGGTCATTTAAGCTGATGTTCCGATGTTCTTTGTTTTTACTGAACAGATTCTGCACAATGTAGATGATGCTGAGCCGTCGATGGTGGCTGCCTTTGGTAAAGTTGGGTACCACCTGCCTATGTTTATATGTGATTGTCTTTTTGAATTTGGTGCTAATACTGTTATGTGGAAAATGGAATAGGTCTTTGGATTATGGACGCGGATATTCTCTAATGGACGACGGCTGGATTATGAATGACGGACTAGACGCTTGTAATCCGCCATGAGATCATCCAGAACCACCAAGGTGTCCGGGTCCAAATCGGCCAGGTTAGGTAGGCCTTTAACGAACGTGATGTGGGGCATTGCTGCATACGCTGCCTACCATTCTCCGTAACATCACACGACTCGGGAAATGGTTGGGGTGATCATGCTGTCGGCATGTTGAAGGAGCTTCCTGACGAAGTGCGTTTTGCCGGAACCCGTCGGTCCTGCGATGGCGCAAGTGAAGGGATGCTACCACCGAGGAACCATAGTTCGAGGTGTATCCGCTGTCGTGGTAACCCACTCTTGTAAATTTGGTACGAGTGAACTGGAGTGGTGGTGGTGGGTACAACGTCGGTCGTCGTTGTCTGTTCACTGTGAGGGATGAAATCCGGTGGGTTTTCAGACGTAGTGGGTGTACTTGGTGTAGGTGTTGACTGTATACTCGGTGTGGAGCTCGTTGTGGCTTGTACACGTGGTGTGGGGGTGGTGATGACTGGGCTCGTTTTGATCACGGAGGTGACTGGTGTTATCTGTAGACTGGTTTCACTGCCAATCACAGCTGGAGTTCTAAGTTGGTTAAGTAGCGTGCTGACATAGGCTACGTCGTAAAACACACCTCCGTACAACACACTCAGCAGGGTTAGCAATATCACCACAAAGCCCACTTGCGCTTTGCGCGTTTTGGGAAACGCTGTGTTCAGAGGCAGCTGCTGCTTGTCCATAGCACCGTGGTCGAACGTGGAATGAAGGATGACGGTAGTGGTGTCTGGCTTTATAGTCGTTTCGCCTGGTTGGCCGCCACCCAGGAATTGAAGGAACTGGGCCAGCCTTGCCATTTGACGAAATGAAACAGTTTGCCACGCCGACGTTCCGTTTTCAAAATCTACTCCACCGTGTAGTAGTCTTGCTGTGTTTTTACGACAGGCTGTAATTCCGTCTCGTAAAACGTCCCTAGCAACGGTTCCCCTTGAAGATCTTCCAGTTCATAGACTCGCTGCTGTCGGGGTAAGCGCCATTTAATCAGGAAGTGCTCATCGCTCCAGCTGGGCAAGTAACTTTTCTCAAATTGACCTTTGACTTTACTGATCCGTACAGGGTCCCCGACCTTGTACACCTACTTCGTCGTTCGCTGCGATTGCCTGGGGTACAAGACACGCCGGACTTGGGTTTCATTGCGTTGGGTCACGGTAATGGGGGCTCTCTCTATACTCCGGTGATAGGCTCGATTGTAACCACTCAAAAGTTTCGGGAGAACATGTACCGCCTTGTATTCTTATAGATGAAAAATTTATACATACGGCCTGTGAATGTCCTGTTGAACCTTTCCACCACGGAAGCCTTGATCTCGTTGTACGTATGGAAGAAAAACACCTTCTGGGCTTTCAGAAACTGTTGGAACGGTCTGTTGAGGAATTCCGTGCCTTCGTCGGTTTGCAAATACATGGGTTTGCGCCCGGTCTTGAAGATGTCCTTGAACGCCGCTATGAGATTCGCCCCCGTTTTCGTCCGGATGGGTACCACTCACGCATACTTCGACAGGATATCGATGCACGTCAAGATATACCGATTCCCATCGTTGTGTTTGGCAAAGGCGCTCATATCGACCAAATCCGCTTCCCATTGGGCATCTAGTCCTCCCACGATGACCCGGTTCCGTAGAAAATGGCGACGGGCAGCTCGATGTAAGGTATAGGTGTCTTGTTTCCTCAACCAATCTCGGACTTGAGCACGTTGTATCCCTTGGGGTTTGGCCGCTCGATAGAGAGCCGTCAATGCACAAATGGCCAGCGGACTGTCGGGACTGTAGTATAAGTTATCCAACACCTTCTCCCAGCTCTTCATGGTGACAAATGATGATGGACCCTGCCTCTATCGTTTATTTATAACGGGTATATCTTGGGCCGGAGTTTCTTTCTGATTTTCTTCGTTGGCTTCTGCCAGCACATTGTCCATGGTAAATGACCAGTCCAACTCGTCTGATGACCGATCTTCCTCCGTAAGCACTTGATCCACATCTACCACGGCATCTTTCAATGCAGACCATAGATCAGGGTGAAGGGTAAAATGGACTGTACCCCCATCTAGCCGAGCCAATTGAGCAAAGAAGGGGCCGCGTCGGATGTACACATCGTGACACAAGTGGATGACATCGCCGACCAGTTCACCAGACAACACCCGTTTGAATTTGGTCCAGCCCTCTCGGGACAGACGAATATGAGCCGGGCACGGTTGTGTAAGGTCCGCATCACAGATGTCTCCCACCTCCTCCATGATATCGACCTTATCCGCATAAACGTGCAGGAAGACCTCGGGGGTCAAGCTGAGATACGCCCGTATTATATGCTCCGTCATGGTCAGTACGTGAATGGTAAAAGATTTGACTGTCTCTCGTATTTATAGGGAGAACCCCGTGAGATCAAAGGATCGGGTGGTCATGTCACTGGGCTGACTGAGTCTAGTCGGATAATCAATGGCATCATCGTCTGCCTCCGCTTCATTGCTAGGTTTGGTAATTTGTTCATTGGGTTCTGCCGCCGCTTCACTCAGGGCACGAGCCCACTCCAACTGAACAGCTGACCGCTTGTCCGGAGTAAACAGCTGGTCCACGATAGGCACCACCTTCTCGAAGGCTGTCCACAGATCGGGGTCTAGGGTGAAGCCTCGCGTAGGATCTTGGTAACGGCCCAGGCGTGGGAAGAAGGGTCCACGGTGTACGTAGATGGCATTGTCTATGTGGATGAGGTTTCTGTCGAGCTCACCGCTCAACACCCGTTTAAATTTGGTCCAGCCGTCACGGTGTAGCGTAACCGTATTTGATACGGTCTCAGCGC
>JAVTVY010057157.1:0-32111 GCA_036873755.1 Hanleya hanleyi | reverse complement strand
GGAAGTTGATGAGCGGCATGGAAAGTGACAATTTTTCTCGTTCGCTATCAACACGGCGAAGTTTCCTTGTTCACTTAAGTGGGGGCAAATATTCATTTCCGTAATATAACACACTTTTTGTAACCAGAATAAAATACATGTATTAGCTTGAACACACCTGTACTCCCGCATATCCGAATCGTTCCTTCAAGCAATAATCGATACACCAGTCTACATCCACTTCGGGTCCATGTGTGCTTATTGCCATCGCTCTGTCTTCAGCATCCTTGTAGCAGCCCACATAGTCTGTTTGAAAGTAGATCTCAATACCATTCACTAATTGTTTTTTTTCAGTGCTTCCACGTATTCTGTCGGATGGTCGATCACGTGTCTAGTGTAAAGGAGATGGTACGACAAGGCTGGATTTTGGCCTACACGTGGGGCGGTTGAAATCGGAAATTAAAATGTCCTAAAAATAATTGTTTTACTGTAAAGGCAAGAGAACATATATGTACACGATATGTAACAGTTCTCGTTTGCGTTATGATTATCGGTTTGACATGAAATTGAAATAGATAGCATGTACTATTTCGTCAAAATAGGTCTAAATCCTGTCATTCAAACACACATTTATACACGAAAGACTCCTTGGAACAAACAGATTTTCTAGCAATGAAGATATATTGCCACCGCATAACACCAGATTAATTGGCGTTTTGGTCCAAAGGATCTTCCGTGATAAATGTGTGCCTGAATGACTCGATTTCTACTTTTTTTCACGAAATGGAATGCTGTGGATTTCCAACTTCATGTCATACATATAATCATAACGCAATCGAGCTAGAACGTTCACATATTGTCTACATGTACTTTCTCTTGCCGTTACATTAAAACACAATAATTTTTAGCACATTTTATTTTTTCTATTTCAACCGCACCACGTATAGGCCAAAACGCTGCATTATCGTACCATCTCCTTTACTCCAGAAACCGATTATCTATCAGTCGCCAATTTCAATTTAAACCATTAAGATAATCGTGTAGACCCAATTACGTTCTATTTTGTTTCGAAAAATATATAGCGTAGGTCAACCCGGCACTTAAATATACATGATCACCATCAAACATTCAACAGAAACTCAACTAACACACTGGAAACGGCTGGGAAAGTCATTGGATCTAACAATAGGGAACTACAAGTACATCCGCCTGTACATATCCTGTATAGTCATTTATTATAAATGACCTACATACCAGTTATATTGTCCAGTTTACTATGATCTGTCTTTATACAGAAATTGTATCACAACTACCTTCCTACTTACACAGTGACATACAATATATATAAACATATAGTAGAAATTGTGATGAGATTATCTACAGGTAACAATATTCTCTATTTAATATAAGTGGCGTTCTTCGGAATATTCTGTCAGCATCAGTAGTATCAAGCAAGCATCGACAACGGGGACATAGTGTCAGAGAAACGTCGTTCCAACTTGAATCGAGATGTCTGTAACTATAACTACATATGCTCTTTATTCTTTCCAGTTTCACAAATCCCATCCCAAGCGTTTGTAGGTGCTATGAGATATTGATCATCAATGATGTCCTTCAAACCCATTCAAGCGTGGTTGTTCTCGCCATCACAGTTACCAAAAACAATGTAATACACAAATATGATACAAAAACTGTATCGCACATTTATGTACTTTGCTCGGTGTCTTCCGGTCCTGTTTCGACATTCATACGCTAAAAAACTTAATTTACCTGAATTTCGTATAAGATACATCTGCCATTCACATGCCATTTAATTGTTATGATACAGTTTAACAAAGGTTCTTGTCAATCAACCGGCGACAATCTTCCCTAGTATAAGCATGTTAAGTAACAAGTGCGAGAGCTTTTCATGTCAGACGTCATTCATGTCCAGTATGCAAGGTTCATTGTGTATTGTTGTTTTGCAAATTACGCTGCACATGTGCCTGTTGATACCGGGGAAGAAGGTCAGGTGACATGCTTGTTAACTGCATATAACTCAACACATTCCCCATTTCGTTTGTATTATTTTCTCATGACATCCCAAAATCACCAGAGTGCAATGCCGTCACGTTTCTGTAAACGACGCATTGTCTTTTCCCTTTGAAGTTAAATGTAATATTACATTTAATTAAAAACATGGCAAAGTCTATTGGCGTTTCGGCTTGTTTTTTCCTAAGGTAGATGGATAGCTGTCTTCGTATGTCGTTGCCAGGTAATACAGATAAGCCCATTTTATAATATATTTTCATCAACCCAAAGCTAGGTTCACGACTGAACAATTAACACACTCCATATTATTCTTGTCGCAAAATGTGATATTCTATGAACATTTTTATCAAACCAGTTGATAAATAATGATTTCGGACGAAGAAATGACACCTGTATCATTTCTAGAGGTGGTAACAAACTTTGTTGGTAGAGATGTACATGTAAACTTCAGGAACTATGTTAAAATTCTGATAGTATTTATTTTAGTAATGTTAATAGACGATTACATCAAGTACTTCAATGAAACGGATAATCGCATGTGACACAACATCGAGATCCGTGAGACGATACAAAATACTTACTTTTCGCTCTGATGCAGGCAACATTGAACGCCACTGTCAAAATACAGAACAGGTACATACACATCTCTGATGGTTAGTTTCAAAGTATAAATCACCGTTAACAGTCCTACGATATATATCGATAGTTCTGTATATGCGCATAGACGCTACATGGACCGTGTACATGTATGAATAGAACTCGCGAAAGTCCTTGTGTGGTATACTAACGATATTTTTGCCGATATACAATGTATATCCGGTTTGACCTAACTAAAAATAGCAAACGACAGACGGGCTCTTGGTCATCCCCTCATGACCAAATCCACTGACACAAGCCACATTATTTTCACGCAATTACGAATAAAGCAGTTATTGGATAGCAAGCACCAGATCAGACAATCATTAATCGGCCAGCGTCCATAAAATAATTCTGTATATTTCGTATGACAGCAACAATTCCAAACGGGGATGAAATAAAAATAATCAAAACACGGGATGGTTGCGTACAAGAGAGAAGCGCCAACAGTTTTCAACGTCTATAAACAAAATGTTCATATTTTCCAAACCCGATTCTTAATCTCAGAACATCACAGTAAACTGCTCTATTCATAACTTTGATTCACTGTCTACTGCCTATCACTCCTCTACTTCGAGTGTCATTTTTATACTATATATACTAGGTCGAGTTTTAATCTTTTTGTGCAATTGTGATGTTATATATGATGGTGTGACCAAAGACCAAAAACTAACTTGAGAGTTGGAAGGGTACACACAAATTAACGCAGCATAATTTGGCAGTGGAAAAAAGATGCCTGTGTACTGACATGAAGTAATGACCCACTGGCACAGGCAGGTGGAACGAAATACATATGGTCATCGGACACAGCACTTTTCTGATTGGTTTATTTTTGTTAGACGTTTGGTCGAGGAGATTAATTCCACTTCAAATGTACGGATTGTATTGAATTGGATTGCTCATATAAATGAACTGGGAGCCGAGGGCTACTGGAGGTCGTTCCGCGTCAGTAAATCTGCAAAGACTTGTGTGTTGACCAACAACAGGTCATTTATCGGTTGATAGATTTAAATAAACTCGATATATATAGAGAATTGCGATGACATATATATCACTGGAGCAATGGTGATTTAGTGGCTCCTCACGCATGCAAACAGAGATAAGAGAGAGATAAATAGTTTATTAGAGTCTCACTGCATGTACACGGACATAAAACATCGATAAAAACAATTCGGTACACACACCACTCAATATTGAGTTATGAGAGACTATATTAGCATATCAGACATTAGCGTTGTTAGATATGGTCAAGATTATCAGACATTACTGAGAAGTAGTAAATGTTATGTTGACTTATATAAGAGAGACTTGCGCCTCTCTAGGATTGTGAAGGAGGTGTTGGCACTAATTCGAACTAACTCCTGGTTTGCTAACATAGTGGAGAGTATATCATCATTAGACATCGTATGCATTACTTCGTCCAGTAGGGCATACATCTCGAAAAATAGATCATATCTTAAATCGTCATAAGCTGGACATTCAATAAGTGTATGAACTTCATCTTCAACAGAATTACGACATACAGGACATAGCCTGTCTTCTACCTTTAAATTTTCATATCTTCCGGTTTCTAGCCTTATTGGTGCAACACCAAGTCTAAATTTGGCCATCGCACTTCTGTATTTCCTAGACATTATCATGGTGGCGTAATGCTCAGCTCCAAATTCAGACTTAAACTTCTTATAGGTTCTAAGTTTACCGTTATCTATTGACAATCTGTCGGACCATTTTTTTAAGAACCCTTTCATCAGTTTTGATTCTATAACATTCATTACAAATTTTCTGTCATACTGTACGTGTATATTCCCAAAATTAACGCATTCAATATCAAACAAAAACTGAGTAACTCTATAACTCCAATTTTTACACTTATAATTAGATTGATTAAATGCCCACTGGAATATTTTCCAATTTTTTCTTTCACTTTCCATAGACGTGCCTCGCACCCGTTGGTGTTCAGTGCGATCCATGCCAGGATGATTACATGTTATTTGGAGGGTCGTTTATCAGACAAGAAACTGTATAATATCTCAAGTCGCAACACATGACCCTGGTGTGGATAGGGTTTTGTACTGTTCACTTGTGTGAAGCTAAAACATGTACTTAATATGCAGTTTAATTATGATGTGAGTGGGTGAGAAATGATAATAGTAATACGCGTAGTAATAATTCAGAGCAAATTTCATTTAACAAATGGCACAGGTAATATGTATAAAACATATAATTTGACAATAGGGAGGATATTTACAAATGATTAGCAAAAGTTATGGTCTGCTTACCCAAAATATAAATATGTATGAATGTAGACGGAGTCTAGCAAACTGAAACCAGATTTGGTCAGCTTAAACGTTTTTGTTCTTTTAAACCTATATGCTAAGAATGTCGCATATTTTTCACCATAGTTCATTACCTGTAATGGTGTTCAACAAATACCTGGTAGTTCACCTAACACACCTTCAAAGGTATAAATGAAAGCATGTAACTTGATAGAGTTGCTTGAATTTCTTAGTAATTTATTAAATAAGATAGCACCACACTATCCGCATCAGTTCATATACCAGCATCAGCTCATATACCAGCATCAGTTCATATATCAGCATCAGTTCATACATAAGCATCAGTTCATATACCAGCATCAGTTTACCCGTACTTGTATCAGCGCATCCGCTGGATATGTCCTCCTTGTTTCATATTTGTAAATTCAATATAATTTACGATACCGTCTCTGTTTGTTTGTGTCCACCCGACAGCTACGGTTTTTAGTCGAACCTGTACCTATTGAAGGGCTACTTTGTCCAATGGTAAAGTAAGGTAACCCTGGTTGTATTTGGCTAAGATCATTACATAAGTTATTTAACAGTCATGATCTTGGGAAGGTTTGAACTGGGATGTCTCAAGATTATCAACAGATGAACACTTGGAGATCTGATGAGGATATGTCCACGGACATTGCTATGTAAACGACCAATTCCTCCCTTGTCATCAGCCCGTAACTAGCGCGTGGACGAGCTGAGCGGAATGTGTGGTACGTCACAGCAAGAACTACGAAGAGGAAACCAAAATGATATTAGAATGGTATCCGACGCTGATACCCAGAGAGGCAGAGGAATCCAACAGTGGATAGCGGAGAGTTGCTCGGCTGGTGAGAGAGTGCCGGAGTGTTGGTTAAGGGAGAGGATACAGAGCCCCCTCCTCATCGCCACCCGCGTACTTTTATTCTCATTACTCAAATTTTGAATGACTTTATCAAACAAAATTGGAAAATACCTATGATATTATCAGATCCCTACAGCATGTGGGACAGGAATCCAATCTGTCCAGTGGTAAAGAGAGATAACTGAATGCAAAGCACATTTACTAGTGCAAACGAATAAACCCCTGGTTGAATGGGTTGCTCGGGAGGGACATATCTTTGCCGGAACTACTTAACATAACGGCAAAGGGCCCATTTTTTCTGTAAATTTGTATGATAAATACATGGACCGAATTCAGTTTTCAGCATCTGATAGACGATATATCAATATTCGGTTACCCAGTTTTTAAATATATCTAAATTATTAAGAGTTTTTGGTGAACTACTTTGTGTCTTCTCACGCCACAGCAATCCGCCAATTATTAGCATTTTTAATACGTTGTATTATGAAGGAGGTCATTAACTCGACGTTAGTAAATATACGGAAAATGCCAAATGGTAGAGACTGAAGAAAAATGCAGCTCTGGCGAATCAGATTAATTCTTGAATATTTATTCTGACGGTTCGTGAATTATTTTAGCTTTGACCTACGATCTATGTGCATTGACATTCGGACAGTGAATCATTCTAGATGTACTATCATCAATCTATGCGAATTCCAAACAATGCTTTGGCGGACGTTCTTGGCGAGAGTTCAGATTAGATAATCCATAGATGTGTGTTGATCCCTCAAATGTTTGTTGATCCCTCAAATGTATCGTAATTCATAAAATCAGATAACTTCGACAAAGACGTTCAGTCAGAAATTATGATCACATACAGAAACGTCAAACTAGATCACGTCAACAAAGATCACGAAAGCGATGAACCAAGATGACAGGTATCTGGAAAAAGTAAAGGGGGCCATTCCTTAAACCAGGAAAGCCACCGGGACCGGACAACATATTCTGTGAATTACTACTGCAACAGCAATAAGGCCCACTCCTGACCGAAGCCTTAGGACCATGGACCAGAATTCTGGACAACTCCTCCGACCAATTGAAAGTATTCTAAGTGGAATACATAAAAAAATCATGGCAAGCTTTACGACAGCCATCATCGGCATATAGGACGCACAATTATTCTGTGGATCATGGTGATGGCGGGAATTGTGACAACAAGGCTGGAGCTTGTGATCGAGACGCGGCAACTGATCGACAGTGATCACGTATGTTTCATAAACGTCCACTCAAATGTATTTGCCTTCTCACAAGTCATTCAAAATACTTTCAACGCGTTCATTAATAAACAAGCATCTGAGACATGCCTAGGAAACATCGAAAAAGTCTTTGACAGTGTTTGAACGGAGGGGTTGTCGTAGGCAGACTCTGTATGTGGCTTGATCCATTCGTGTGCGACAGATCGCCTACGGCACCTGCGCAAGATCTGATGACTTAACATCGAGGTTGGACTACCATAGTGATTAGTAGTCTCACCGCCGTTGTCAGTCTTTTCACCAAGGATGCTGCGCTTAAAGAAAAGAAAGCCCAATTTTACACATGATGGTACCATCTATATCAGTGACACAGATACATCAACTCTAATATGACGATCGATGCTACAATTAGCCTGTGAGTTCCTACTATATCAGGCAGAGACGCCTCAGACGTTTAGGTTCTGATGCTCGCCATGGATTTTCGATTGATGAACTCCTCCCCGAAGCTGTATGCCGGGATCAGAGCCAAACTTCCATTGAACCCATCAGGAGCTCCAGGAACAATATCTCTTTAGCATAAAATGGACCAGCAAACATGAATCTCTGGTGAGATCCATTAACTTCTCGAACAGGTAGGCGTTAATATTTTCTTCGAAACGGATAACATTATCAGATACAAAACTGAATATTTTGGACTCCGAGTACTAACCTGAATAATTACAAAAGTCTAGTGCGTTATTCATTATTCAGGCGTCGTCCATTAAAGCATATCCACGTCCACAATCCAGAGACTTATTCCATATCCCATATAACAGCATTAGCACCAAATTCAAAAATACAATCTTAATATAAATATAAGCTTGTCTCCTGCAAGAGAGAAGTGGTCAACAGTTATCAATGATGCCGGCAAGACATCATGATGTTCCAAAAATATCAAATCCGTATCGCCGATCAGCATTCTTAATCCACATGATATTCGTTTAAAAGTCGTCATCTGGAGAAAGATGCATCTCAGTCACGGTCATTTGAATAGACCGTAAACATATGAAGACGACAATGGTAAGCGGATATCATGTAATATGCAGCATTTAGGCGTTTTTGACCGCCACATTGTTTTTGGCCATACCGGAAATTAGAGGTTCCTGGAGAGTTTTTCTGCTAGGGAAAGTTTTGGTGTAGTCACTTGACTATATTATCTCTCCCATATCGTGTTGTATATCGCCGTTCACCTTCTCCTGTTCAACCACTGAAATGAGTTAGAGTACTTAAATTTCCAACATGTAAAGTAGCATTGCACCATTCAGTGATAGGAACAAGACGAATGACGTTTATTATGATCAATAACTGCAACACAAATGATAAAAGTTTACATATCATAATTCTGCACATGCCATATTGTTAGAGATCAATAAATTACATATGTGTGACGTTGGTCCACACAAATCGGCCCAAGTTAATGTACAGCTTAATGAGTGGGGAAGTATACGGAAACACAGTACATAAATAAGCCGCTCATCAGATAAGTATGAGGATATCGCGATTCATCTCCTGCCGTGGGGAATGCTCGTGGCAGATTTTTGTGAATGAGTCCTGCTCATGGATGAACGTTAAAGATGGTATATTTTATATATATATTCAATCTAAAGTTAATATAATTAACTAAAGATTGGTAAATCGTACGTACTGGTGTTGGTGAAAAAGATGACGTCATTTACACACAAAACTTTATTGTTTCAATACATCTTTCCGATCATATTTTAGATATCCGAATCGTACTGTTTTCACACAAGTATTGTGTTGCTACAACATAGGTGTTGTGTTGTTTTAACATACATCTTGTTTAAGTCTAATGCAAGCCTTGCGTTGTTTGTTTGTTTTAGTATGCATGCAGATCGAGAATTGCACTTCATAATGTGCAGTTGAGCCGATATAGTGGTAATTCTGATTGCTACATGTATAATTGTTTCCCGGTGCCCTTATAAACCGACAAACCACGCACACGGATGTTGTACTTTAACAAGGCCGTACGTTTAAAATAGAAATTGAAATGGCTTGAAGGGACGATGTTTCAGTTGAACGATCTTGGTTTTTATCTTTATGGGACTACACATCTATCCAGTTTCACCGTGTCACCGTTCGTTAGACGGATGTACTAGTGCAACTTTATGCGTAGATACACAGCAATGAGTGAAAATCAGAAAATATTTATCTAGAGTGTTGTCAGACAGATTGCTCGTCAATCGTAAGTTTCTCGGTGATATAGGAGATATAAAAGAGGAGCAGAATTGACATGGATTGGATATATCTGCAATATCTGATATTCGCCTTATTTTCATTTCCAGCAGCAGGTAAGCAAAATTGGCAAAAACGATTTAAAATCGTATTCTAACATGTTACACATTATAGTAACCTCCTCTCCCCCTTCTCGCCACTTTCACCCCTGACCCTCTACACGCTATAGACTTCTAACACGGGAGCACACTTTAGTTATTAAATACGGGCTATTGTATAAAATTAAGGATATAAAGTGCAATACAGTGTATATACAACAGATTTAATTTCAATATTACCCAGTACTGTAGTTTTTACTTAAGCTGAACAGGATGTTTTAATATGTTCAGTTCACGCATGGTATTCAGGCCAGTTTGCAGAGGCAGTCAGCCATATCCGTGCTATCCGCTCCTTCATATCTCAGTGACATGCATTATTGTACATGTATTCCCGGCGTTAGTCACTTATCAAATGGAGCTTGGCCAGTTTTTGTGAATTCCGATCTGCATCCGACCTAATTTGTAAATACAAGAACTATATATATAAAACTAGTTTGCTTGTTCCATATATTTAATCTTACTGTAGATAGATAGATAGTTGTTTATTAACGTCTCACCACATATAACATGATAAAAACAATACAAAGCTAAAACAGTTATAGGTGCCACTCTGAAAAGAGTTATGAGAGACGGACATTACCAATATATATAAAACACTACATAAATATGGGTTATACCTCAAATAGTTAAGAAAAATTTTCTACGTTCTAAAACGAGAAAGCAGGCTTTGGCAGAAACAGGTGCCATTTGCGGGTTTCCGAGTACGAAAGACAACTTTTCCTTATCAGGAAGACCAAGAAAGCTGTTATCACATCCATAAACAAACTGGGCCTCTTGGTACAATTGAAACCTTAAATCTTCATAAAGTGGGCAATCGCATAAAACATGTTCCTCATTTTCTATTTTATCAGGACAAACGAAACAAATACGAGACTCTTCCGACAATCCTTCATATCTACCCGTTTCAATTTTTAATGGGGCAACCCCTAACCTGAATTTTGCCATGGCACTTCTGTATTTTTTATATAATTTCGTAGTAACATAAGCTTCTGGTGCGTAATGGGTTTTGAATGGGTTTTACTGTATGTTGTTGAACTGGCAACTTATAGGTTGATAGTCTAGGAGGACAATAGAACAATATAATCTAAGAGAACAATAGAACAGTAAACTAACAATATAGCAGTCAGATCAGCAGGCCGCCTCCATCCGCAAGAAGTTCCATCTTCATAATTGTCAGACAATAGCATCTACATGGGTTTGAAGACTCGAGAGCTAGCGTACAATGAAATGTAGCTAGTCGGCTTGCTATCTTTTAACCCAGATAAGATTTATTTCCTGAATCGGAGCGATATATAAGAGGTTGGGAAACTGACGACTTCTGGCGACTAGAAAGCAACCATATGACTCCACAGGAAAGCTTTCCCCGGCACTCCATATTCAGACACGAGAATACGGTGGATTCTCGGTGGTAGCCTTAGTATCTCAGTCGCGCTTTTATTGCAGGGGCTTATCTGGAGACTATGAAGTATCCACATGACCCCTAGCACTGGCTTAAGCGGAAATAGATACGCTAGCTCGGGAACATTAGCATAAGGAAAAAAACAGGTCCTCCAAGTAATCTCATCAAAGAAATGGCTTAATCAACTACTGTAACAACGTGTACTACAAAATTCCTCACTTCTTGTACCTGGGGATGGGGAGGCCATTCAACACCTTAAATATTAAAACACGAAAGCTAGTGTATTGAATGAACTCAAAAGCGGTTGAACAGTCCCGATGTTACCTGGGATTCCTGTTACATGCAAGGAACACTGAATCCATGTCACTGTAGAAGGTATTATTTCACCAAAGAAGTGTTTTTGTCAGACAGAATTGCAATGTGGTATCGTGATAGTCGGGTGGAAGTGCTGTGATAGTGGGATGGAAATGTGTGATAGTGATGTGACAGTAGGGCGGTAGTACGGTGATTGTGATTACGTTCCCTTGATTAGACGTTTCCAATCAACAATCAAGCGGGAGAAACCATCCATCCCGCTATGGAATATTTAAGAAGATTTATTTTTTGTCATTTAGAAAGTGATCGTATAACAGCATTTTCGTTATTTTGGGATTCTACTTTCCTAGACTAGCACAGATTCTGGTGCTGAAAATGGTTCGCGTCTTGTACGAGATTCGAACCAGCGACCCCAGAGTAAGGCAATTAATCGCCAGAACTATATATCGGCGACCTAAACCACCCTGCCAACGGGCTTCTCACAAAAATAGGAGGTAGCAGACCGGTAATTTTGGAAGCGAACATACAGTACACCTCTGATGACCGTAATGACAGGTGCCTTACTCTGGGTGTGCCTTGTTCGAATCCCGGACGGGACTCGACCAATTTTCAGCACTAGAATCTTTGCTATAGTAAGAAATCCCAAAATAACGAAAATATGGAATATTTATTTTTTGTTGCGTCCCACAAATGTTTCTCTTTGTCTATGCTGCAACTCTGTTTGGAAAGTCGTTACTATTAAAACACAGCAAGGAAGCAATCAGAGATTGCTCAATTATATGCTCCCGCTTCCGCTTTAATCCGACACTGTCCTGCCATTGTTCTGTTCTGTATTGGTCGGTGGAGGCCTAATTTAGATAATTATAAAAATTCTGTTTCAGACACTTTTTTCGGCATGCCTCGCATAATACATATTTCAAGTATCGACCAACAAGTAATAATACAATATTTCGATGCAAGATGGTCGCCAGGGATTTCGCCAAATCCGAAAATGTGACTTGGTTATGAGACCTACATTCATTGGGAGTATATTGTGGTGAAATTATGAAGCGATCAGTGAACATTGCATTTTGCACCCAATTCACTCCTTTTAGGGCAATTTCATACTTCAGGACTTATGTGGTCTGTTTTGGAATGTAGAATAACAATTTTATAGCCATTTTCCCAGTCCAAATCGGTTATGGACTGAGGTCCAGCCTGAACAAAATAAATATATCCCATTCACTTAGATTTGATGTACAAAGGGCCATAACTCTTGAAAATATAACCGAAAGCAGAGAAACTTCACGTTGCACAACTATGGGGCATTGACCACATATCATGCAAATTCCATACTTGTCCATACAAAATTAACCGAGATCCAGCCCGGACTAGTCCCAATTCACAAAGATTTCAAGAACAAAGGGCCATAACTCTTGAAAATATACGCGAAACACGGAGAAACTTCAAGCTGCACAACTACAGGACACTGACCACATATCCTGCAAATTCCATACTTGTCCATACAATATTAACCGAGATTCAGCCCGGACAAGTCCCAATTCACAAAGACTTGAAGATCAAAGGGCCATAACTCTTGAAAATATAGGCGAATCGCGGAGAAACTTCACGCTGCACAACAATAGGGCACTGACCACATATCCTGCAAATTTCAAAATTGTCCATACAATATTAACCAAGATCCAGCCCGGACAAGTCCCAATTCATGGAGATTTCAGGAACAAAGGGTCATAACTCTTGAAAATATAAGCGAAATGGGGAGAAACTTTCCGCTGCACAACTGTGGGGCACTGACCATATATCATGCAAATTTCGTACTTGTCCATACAATATTAACCAAGATCCAGCACGGACAAGTCGGTAGATACTTCATGTAGGAGGTTATTGTCCAATCCTTTGTGTAGTTGAAAAGGGTCAAGTCTAGACACATTGTTGGCCCCAGTCTTGGCTATTGTATGCATTGTCTCGTGATTCTTACATGGAGTATGAACCGACAAGTCCCATTCACAGAGATTTCAGAAAAAGGGCCATAACTCTTGAAAATTATACCGGAACTCGGAGAAATATTCCTGCGCTGCACAACTACGAGGCACTGGCCACATTCCATGCAAATTTCAATCCTGTCCATCAAATATTAACCGAGATATCGCGCGGACAAGAAATTCGGACGGACGGACAGACGGACGGACGGACGGACGGACAAAACGATCGCTATATACCCCCGTCTAATTAGAGGGGGGGGGGGCATAACAATCGCGAACATATTCCGCTGCGGCGTTCATAACTTGCTGTAGAACTTAGGATATCAAAAATTCACCAATAGTAATCAACAGAGCATATCTCTTTTAAATAGAGCATATCTCTCTGTATCAGACGTTGAACATTCTCGACAGAAAGGCTTTCTTGCTCTCTTCAACCTTGTACAGATGAAATATACTCGATTATCTTGGCACCGCCGTCTTGCAGTTTGGATATTCGTGTGGTGAGTGAGTGAGTAGGATTTAACGTCGCTTTCAACATTTTTTCAGTCATATCACGTCGTGTCCACAGTTTCTATTGTCTTGGATACTGAATTGGCAATTGCGGGAATTCCCCAATTACTGTTGGATAGCAGCGATGCTGTTTAGAATAGAATTTTCACAAGAAAACAAACTAATTAGGCTGAAAAACATTACCAGAATGCTGGCCTGGGGGGTAGGCCCGCTAATTATTCTTCCTAACATTTAAGCTACGGAGGTGAAACTTACCACGTATATCACTTGGCAATGTGGCAATAGTGAAATTAAAGGATGACACAGTCGCTCAGAATCAGAGATTAAGAGCAATGCCAGCCGCTCTATTTGCCTATGCCAAATGATAATGAGTTATCCGACAAAACGCTCAGTGACACTCCCTTCAGCCTGGATGAGTAATATAGCACTAAACGCATGGTTATCTACCACAGGCGGATACATTGATCAATTAATTAATTTTCTTTGCACTTTTCCACAAATAATATTGAAAATTAATTAAATAGATTTACACTGGATTATGGGTCATTTAACTTGGTTGAAGAAACTATCCAGATATAAGTTGAAGAAATTCACATCTCAATCATTCATTGTTAGTCTGAACAACAAATTGCATTCTTACAATATTTTCACGTTAGGGCCATTTCTTCATTCTAACCGTCACATATATATGATTTTCATCAGATGACTTATAAGAACTATTACATCATTGCTCTTGGATAATGGTATCTAATACCGATCAAGCCGGAGCTATAGGGGCCGTGTGGGCATGTCATTCAAGGATGTTCACATGCACAACTACAATGAAAACGCGTGACAGAGATGCAAACCGCCACATGGATTATTTTGGTTCTTGTGATGTTTTAAATCGTAACTTGTGACTAGTTCCGCTTAACTCGGGGCTAGGGGTCGTATGAACCCATGTACTTCAAGATCATCATGGTGCTCATATGAATAGTCACAATCAAAGCGTGACTGAGATACATCATTCTTTAGATGACGACTTTACAACGAATATTATGGATTAAGAATACTGATCAGCGATACGGATTTGATATTTTTGGAACATCATGATGTCTTACCGGCATCATTGAAAACTGTTGACCGCTTCTCTCTTGCAGGAAACAAGCCTATGTTTATGTATACTATGATTGTTTTTTTGAATTTGACGCTAATACTGCATGTTATATGGAATATGGAATAGGTTTTTGAATTATGGACACGGATATTCTTTAATGGACGACGGCTGAATTATGAATGACGGACTAGACGCTTGTAATTACATATGCAGGCAGAATATCAGCCTGTGTGATCATGTATGTCTTCCCCTCAGTATGTCGGCATCATTTTCACCGCCTTTATATGTTGCGTTTAATTGCTCGTTTTCTCTATTTTTACCACGTTCTTCAGATTGTCTTAATAACTTCAATACTACCAAGCATAAAGTCATTAAATTTGAACTAATTGCCACATTTTTTTTTATTTTTGCTTTCTTTTTAAAGTTATTAATGCTTTGCTGTTGATACGAAAATACGATTATTGCCGCGGAATTGTTTTTCTGGACGACGGCTGAATATTGAATATTGGACCCGACACCTGTAATTTAGTTGAAGTAGTAATGTTTTTCGGATTTCTTCGAAGTTAAAACAAAACGAGACAAACGATTTTGGTATGAAAATAGTTTCAGATATAAATCAGATTTGTTGATCAGAATACCAAATTATCACAAAATCTAAATTCCCTGAAAGAACAGCTTTCAGAAAATATAAGCCGACTTTTAGAGAGTTTAGTTCTTCAAAGTGGATTGAGCAAACGGTGACAACGTTTCTGAAATCTTATCCCGAGGGATCTTGGAATCTCAATGTCACAAATTAGCCAATGGAGTTAGTCGACTTTTCGAAGAGTCGAGTTTAATGAAGGAACAGTTTTCATTGTCTCTGTAGCGAATATAGGTTTATGCATGGAACTTTCATTGTATTAGCTCTCAACATTTTAACATCACGATGCTGTGCTACGTTATCTTGGATTGCCCAGTGTCCGTTACTTCTTAGGTGTAGTAACTATAGTTATGTGTGTAATATATGTGAATGTATGGAGCTCATAATATTACATGTTATGTTATTGTATATGGACACATGTGATCATTCAGAAGCTCGAATCCTGGTCAAGACTACTGTGCTCTGCCCTAAAAGGGCAAGGGAAGAACAAAATCTGAGTTAGGGTACAGAAAGAGAGAGAGGGCTCAAAGTTTACATATTTTAGAGTAGTATTGACATGGCAAAATGTTGACATGTAATATGTCTTAATTATGCTTTTACATGGCAGAGGGAATGCTTCTAATTAAAAAGCGGGTCCCGTTTTCGTAACATTGGTTATATCTCTATTGCGAATATAGATAAATGCATAGAACTCCCATTTTCTGTCTTATGTGGTGCTATTATAATATTATGCTGCTTTAGTTGGTTCTTTGGATCTTGCTCTGTTATTTAGTTTTATTCAAAACAATGCACATGCACGTCACGGTCAGCTGGGATCGTCAGTTATGTTAGCCAAACACATTGTTTATCTACTACAATTCTGGAAAGGATACTTATAATATCGTGATGAATTACTATAATACAGATACAGCCAAATAAGGGGACTGGACTCTCAAAAGCTATTAACCATAACACCACTCTTACTGTTACCATACTGGAATATACCTGCTTCACATTTACCTGTATATGCAGAAATGAATAAAATAATAATAATCCATACAACAACATAATACAAAAATACTGGAAACCATATGATGCAAGCTCCATGCAATTACATATATTCGTCTCGGAAATATATCAAATATAACGAAAACTGTCACTGTGAAGTAAAACTTAAGAGTTTTAAAACATTAGACGCTTAAATGATGCAAGTTTCATACAACCGTGGATAATCCTCGTGGAGATATAGCCATCCTTACAAAAACTGAACCCTTCATAATAAACTCCTGATACAACTGAGTACACCTAGAATTATTGTCAGGCCTGATCGTGACCTTAATCATTGTGATGTATCTTGATTTTATAATGTGTGACATTAGGAATTCTGTTAATGACACAATTGCCATAGTCGTAACCTCGGCATATGATCTGGGAAAGCGTTAAGACAAATGTTTCGACATTAACGGTTCCTAAAATGCTTTACTGAAACAGACGTGAACCATCTAAAGATTCGGGAAATACAACAGGGTTACATACAGGGCTACATAAAACACATCCTCACATATTGATATGTACCCACGAATATATAACAAATTGCTCTCAATAATGAACCGGAAGAAGTTTGATCAAACAGTGGTCAAATAAAATTACAAAACATACCAGATAATTCAGTTAATGATAGTATATAAGTATTCAATCAAAAAATAAGCACAGCTACAAAATGTGGTGCAACATATGACACAAACCTTAGGCTTACTAGGATACCGTAAAAGAGTGTGGCAACAGTTTCAATGATTCTGAATGTTCATTGTTGTTGTACAAGTCTTAGCTTCCAGTTCCTTTATCCCGTTGTCCACTTCTTGTCTGTCAAATCCACGTTACACACACCACAAAGCAGTCCTGTAATCCGCTTCCCCTTCCGACTAAGCCTTATGACACCAATTCCTGCGGCTACCGACATTCAAGTCTAATTTCTGTAAATCTAACCAAGGAACAACACAATGGGAATTTCTCCCAACCATGTCGAATTTACATTGAATTACACAAGTCTTCAAAAAGGGACTTTAGCCAGTACTTCTGTTCTCCAATAAGTAGTAATTCCACTCAAACGCTTTTGCGTGAAAACTCTTGTCGACAGTCCATATGCTCAACCAGTTTCGCGATCCCATCCAATGAGATGGCTATAATAAAAGCTTCCTCAATATTACACTGTCCCTTGCACACATAAATCGAATCACAGGTTGCGAACTTGGTTATATCACTGTCTGGTTTCAAGCTGAAGAATTATTTCTTTTCTGTAGCCAAGCTAATATATTTTCCATAAAATGATGTCATACATAGAACTTCGCGAAGAATTCCAAAACTTCCCGGAATATTCTAGGAATTCCTGGAACATTCTTCAAAGTGCTAGACTGGTCAAGTGTTTTGCCATTTACCATACTACATGTATATACATGCATTTTTCCCGGAACCTTCTATGTCAAAATAGAATAAAACATAAGTGCAGAATGATGGCAAATTGTCTGAAACCTTCCTCTAGACATGGGATGTTTACAGTTACCATTCGTCAGTAATTTTAACAATTGTATCCACACAATATAACAAAATGAATTGCAATTGATTAGTTAAAGAAGGGCTAAGAATATAGTATAATAACAATGTAACGTGTTGGGTTTATTTCCAGTACATGCGCAGTGTGTGGTCGGCAACACAACCATTCAAGAAGGTGAGGTATATCGTGACTGTACACGGGTCTGTACATGTGGAAGCAAGGGTGCCGTTGGCTGCGTGTCAAGGTGTCCACCGACGTTTTTTGGTGCATCACCCGAATGCCCAAACCCTCAGACAAGAATACCTCCAGGAGAATGCTGTGAAGAGTGGTATTGTGCTCGTACGTATTGTTTATTATTCTTCATGATAATCTGCTTGGATAAACCGAAGTAGATAATATGAAAATATTGCCTTGTTTTTAGGGGAATATGCACTTTTGTTGCCCCGAGGATGTGCATATTGCCCGAGCCGCAAACGAGGGCAATATGCACAGCTGAGGGGCAACGAAACTGCATATTCCCCTCACACCAAGGTAATAATTTCATTATTATATTTATCAACTTAACTCTGTGCTAATCTATTATCTCTCGAGCAAAAATAATGTTTTATGTTTATTTTGGAAGAGCGCAATCCTTCTGAGTTGATAGTTTTCAGTGGGCAATCGCCAGCAACATTATTTTTCATGCATGAGATTCCACTGATTCGGAGCTGCTTCACTACCATCGTGTAAATCTCGCCACGCACGTATAGTTGTTCGATGCCGCTTCTTAGTTACTCCAATAATGCGCTTGGGTACGATTCTACTTACAATTAGATGGGGGGGGAGATAATTTATTTCTGCTGTGTTCTCCAGCTAAAATCAACTCGACGAACTGCTCCGTGATCGGACTGCTTCAGCAGCGACTGAGAGAACGGGCGACCTCTGTTGTACCATTCTCAGTGATATTCCATGGTGAAGCGCAGTTCTGTTGACCGGGGAATATGCAGTTTTATCTCATTACAATTTATATAGGGACACACTCTAATAAATATAATAATATACTCTATTCCACGCTGTTCTTGTGGACAGGGCGATAATTGTATATAATATCACCCACCCATTCACCGTAAAATATCTCCCTGACAATCCGGAGATTGCCGGATGATCAACAAAACTTTACAATATCACCCGGGTTACTCGAAAATCAACGGGCAGTGCCGAAAGTGTGACAACATTGTCCGATCACACGCTTGTCCACACACTTTAAATAAAATGACATATACACTCAGAATAATAAAATACACAGCGCCCTTGGTCTAGGGCGATAGGGAGGATTATCGCCCTAAGTGTAAACATTATCCCCCTCGGTCTCGGGTGATAATGTGTTCTCTAAGGGCGATAATCCACCATATCACTTCAGATCAATGGTGTTATGTATATATTATTATTCTTTATTTTATTCTCCAGTATTCTGATTGATTAGGCCGAAGTAGGCGATATATACGATTCCATTCTGTGCTTATGGGGAGGGCGATAATTGTATACAATCTCACCCTCCCATTCCGGAATTCACCAATCGCCGTAAAGTATCACCCTGGCCAACCGAAGATCGCCGAATGATCTGGAAACCCGTGAAATATCACTCGGATTACCTGAGAATCACCGCGCCATGTCGAAAGTGTGTCAACATTGGCAGATCACACGATTGTCAATGTAAAATGACTTATTCGCGAGGAAACTCTAAAAAACACTACACTAGGGCCATTAGTCCACAAACTTTATTTCAAAGGACATTCAGAATAATAAAGTGTATACAGTATTGACAAGTTTAAGGTATTTCCGTAATATCCCGTAATTTATTATATACCCCCTGATTGCATCCAGGTTAAAAACGCGACGCGCAGCTTTTGTGTGCATGGGTCTTAGCCAGACAGCATTCTCCGTTACTAAACAACATGTTGTACCGTGTGTTTCTATTTTGTTAAATAAATATGCATCTAAATTGTTTCTTTTTTTTGACATAATGGAAGGATTTCCCATCTCTTTCGCTTCCAGTACGCGTCGATCCTAATTAATTGACCTTTTGCCGGTTTTAAACTATGGCAGTGGGACAATGTTGAAGGGAAACCCCACTGGGAAATTAAAACTGACAGCAGAGAATTATGTGATTGTCATTTTTATTTTGAGAATTTCTGTGCCTGTTCATCAAATAATTTATATTGGTTGCTGAGAGTCACAGATATTTAGGTTCGGTACGATTGTGATGAAGCAGGGTTAATCAGATGTGTGAATAATGGCACATATATATATATATATAATCCTCTACAATACTGAGCATTCTGACTTCTGAAATCCATTACCATCCTGATTAGTTAGGTCTTGTCATTTCAAATGGAATGATCTATTGTCATTCTATGGATTATTCTTCTTTTTCTATCCAAATTCTTCTTTCTCGAATAACTTCTAACCACATATACAAGATTTGACAAATGTCTGAATGTATTAGTCTGAAGTTATTCATAATGATCCTGAATTTGTACCCTGAATTTGACGTATTGAGCTATTGACCAGTAAATCCGAAACGCACTTTACGAATATTGACCAAATGGAGGATAGGATAAATTTTACCAACGAACGAGAGACGAACATCAAGTAGCGGCGTCATTCTTTTTTGAACATTGAATGGGTCCAGATATATCAAGTAGGAACCTAGAAATTGGCTTGATACAGTGAAGATAGTTTGAACATACTTCCAACAGACGAAGCAAATAAAATCAGTGGTCCTGACAAGCAGTGTTTTAATTCTCTCCCGTGATGACATGTGGCCTAGATACAGACATAACGTAACAACTGACACCCGTCAAAAGTGACTGTTTTTCTAAAATGTTTATGGCGACGCTCACCAGTTATTTGTGAAAAAATCGAGACTCTATAACTTTTGAAAACGAAGGGCTATCAACTGTATTCTCCGAACATGTGTGACCTCAAGCATTTGAGTAACAGTTACTGAAGCAAGACTGTAAATTGGGTCAGTTGAATTAACATGCCATCACAAGTAGATCGCATGTGGCAGAACTCGTCCTTAACCTGGACAGTGTATGCGAATACATGCATGGCTCCCATTTGCTGAATAATAGACTGAAACAATACTGAACACTACATTGTCTTTCCTTTGGCGATAGTTACACAACCAGGCCATAAGACCTTCATTGAGCACCAAATTGTCTTTCTTCTGGTGATAATTATAAACTTAACGGATATGACCTGGACCTTAAATATCGCAAAATGCGAGAAGTGATAGGCATTTTCTCAAAATCTATAAGGTGTAAGATTATAGTCGCAGTGTCACTTGTTTTGTAAACAAACACGGATGAATTTTGGGGATACCACAAGCATAATCTTCAACTTCATGAGCACTTTACGCTCTCCAGCCGTTGAAGCTAAAATGCTAAGTTTTGCTTAACCCTCTATCGAACTGTCAGTAATACACAAATATGGTTTTGCTGCATCAGATAGCAGTATTTTATATATTTTTATCCTTTGTTTGAGGTGACTGGACACTTTTGCTAGGAAATTCAGCCTGTTATGAAAAAATCGAAAAATCACTATGTCAGAGCCCCATAAGTGCATAGAAATTAACGTCCTCTTCTCCTACAAATACATTAATATTAACTACTAACATGATCGGTCGGACGGAGGCGCCACTTAGGCCCGCCAGCTGAGAGAGGCTACTAGAGATATTGTCCGCTAGCTGAGGGAGGCCACCAGAGATATTTTCCGCCAGCTGAGGGAGGCCACTACAGGTATTGTCCGCCAGCTGCCGGTAGCCAAACAAGTGAGAAATGACTACATTGTAGTCAAAACCTGCGGCAGTGGTGATAATACAGTGAAAGACATATCAGCGGAGGTAGTGGTAATTGTAGAAAAAAGTGCCATCTGCCTGTGTTTTTATGCCGAGGGAAGTAATTTTCAACTTGTAACCCACAATTGTAGGGATTGCGTAATAGTTCTGATACCATATAGATATATTCACTTTCCCCATTCAAAATCCGACGATTTGACAGACGAACTCACCATGATCGCTTTGGCAATGTTTTGGTACAAGTTTCAAAACATTCGGTTCAGTCGTTACTTTTTGCAAATCAAGAAGGCTTTCAAATATTTGGAAATCCAAACAAATTTCGAGGATTTAGTCATAGCGCGAAAATCTGCGCTCTTCAGTCTCCCTTCTCGCTTAATTTGCCGATCAAAATGGGAAATTTATATTTCCTTCAAAGTTATTTTTCAATAAATTTAGTATCAGATCTATCACCTCGATCTGTGAAACTACGGAATGGGATTTGAGGCTTTATCGAACTGTCCAAGAGGCATAATGACACTTTTTCACTATTCAAATTGAGGCCTGTTACAGTCTTGATATTCGATTAAAATAATTAATTAGGTTTCTGCATTTACGTTCGTTATGATCTGCGAACTAAATTCCTTGCCACTATTTTCCACGCAGCAAGTCAATACCAAGACATGGTTTGCTTCTTCTATATAAATGATTAACTATTTCATTCTTAAGAAATATCATCTCATCTGACATTTTCGGCCAAGCCTTTTCGAAGGTTGCTAATTTTATGAATTTCTTTTCTTTAAAATCAAATTCTGCAAACAAGAAACATTTCTAGTCAGTATCTATAGATATCTTCCTATACTCAATTCGCGAATATGTTTGTCACTAAGCCATTCCGAAGGTGATTCAAGTGCGAAGTCAATGTGAAAGGTATCTAAGTATCAAAATCAAACTGAAAAACCCCTCCAGGAAAACAAAGGCCCTAGCTTTTGGCCACGAGGTCAACTAGATCGTTTTATGGCCAGTATCTGCTATATATGACGTAATTCCATACGTAAAACTGATTGACAAAGTAACGTATAGAATTTTGTATAGAACCAGTAAATTCTAGCAGAAATGGGCTCTGACTTGAGAGAATGATGTCAAATGCAATATGTTTCTGCGCATTGTCTGCTGATATTGAATTTACGGAAGTGATTTATGCTATTCTAAAGGGATTGTGAGTGCGGAAGAGGACGGGAACATCAATACCAGCGAATCAAGGCCCTGGCTTGCGAGAATGAGGATAGAGAGGCTGTGTTCCGAAAGAGAATCATTCAAAATAGCTATTTGCCAAATGTCATGCTTGTAACCGAAAGTGCACAATATAACTGCACGACTGCGAGGTATTGTTCGCGCACAGGGGTGTCTAACTCATTAAATACTACATAGTCATTTCTGTCTCTTCCAAGTGGGCTACCATTTGAAATTGTCCGGTAATGAGTGAGTCCATCTGAATCCTTTCGTCGGCAAAATAAGCATTCAAGATTCAATATTTTGTTGTACAAACACCAGTCAAAGGCAGAGTACAAAATTTTAAGAGGAATACAGCAAGAGAAACAATTGAACAGGGACATGAATATTAATATTTATATATATATGTTATATCTGAGAGATATGTTATATCTGAGTGTTACCGTTGATATTAGAACCTTGATTTTTGGCATAAAGGTGCATTAGGGGACTGTTACCAGCATGTTTCGAGCTGACCTACTTTTGATGAAAATTTCTGTTGATTTATAATTAAAATCACTGGTGAAACTAACTTGAGCCGTGCCTATCTTAATATAGGCAGGATTTCAACTGGGGGTCCACGAGTTCAGCGTGCGTAGGAGTCCTAATGCCTACCCTACTTCTTATGTCCTGTGACGTTATTCACACTGGGCATGAAGGTGCATTAGGGGACTGTTGCCAGCATGTTTCGAGCTGACCTACTTTTGATGAAAATTTCTGTTGATTTTTGATTAAAATCACTGGTGATTCTAACTTGGGCCGTGCCCATCTTAATATTGGCAGGATTTCAACTGGGGGTCCAAGAGTCCAGTGCGTGTCGGAGTCCTGATGCCTACCCTACTTCGTAGGTCCTTTGACGTTATTCACACTATTCTCATGTATAATAAATCCAATCCGGAAATTAACGAAGCAATAATTCATTCCACCGAATATAGTTGCAAATGAATTCAAACGCGCTTGAATGCAGTGTTGTCATGTGAGATTGGAGGTTGAAAAGAAAAGTGTGGCAGAGATCACACTCTCTTAGCGCATGCGCATTTCAAAAAGTCACAAGAAGAACAAGAACAACAAGAACAACAACAACGCGAGCCTCTCGTAGACCTGCGTGCCGCAGGTAAAAACAGCTCGTCAATGTGATGTCCCACCATTTCGCGCCGATATCACACGATCACGCGCTGACATCACACGGCAGAGGCAATGTCACACGGTCTCGCGCAGTTATCGCCCGTGAACAGACTCTTTCGTAGCATTGTCGACTGTTGTGCTGTCATTCTGCTGTAATCACGATGGCTAGTACAGACGGAAATCGTTTTACCTTACGTTTTCGCTGCCTTGGTTTTTCTCTTCACACTGTACGTCTCTTTGTATTGTGTATGGCTTTTTCTTTCGGTATAATAAAACAGATAACTCCTGCTCCGCACTTGTTGAACACCACCTTCTCGCCCTGTCAAATCGTCATATCACACCTCACAGCATGCAATATCTGTATATTGTCAGTCAGCTGCCGGTAGACATTATATGCAGGTTGTGAGCAGGAAGACGACGTAGACGACGGCTGCATTATGAATGACGCCCTTTAAGCTGGCTATATCGACTCCTTTGCTGTCTGAATGGAAAGACTGTGTCATTGTACCAACAATGTCTAGTAGTTATTGAATGACACTTTTGTGCTTCCTTGTCAGTGATTTAAGAAATATTTAAATTAAATTGAAAAGCGTTTTCACGTACTATGCAAATGTGTATTCAAGACATTTTCCAAAATGATTGGAAGTCTATTCCTTCAATGGATATGAAATGTGTGGTTCTTCGTTACTGTTTATTAAGTATCGATAGTTAATCAAGATTTTCATAACCGGAAGAAATTATTAAATGACCAGTTAGTAACATATAGTTATGGTAAACGTATTATGAAAATGGATGTTCTCCGGAACAAACTCGTCCAAAAAATGACCATATAGCGTTGTCCATCATTATATTATGATACCGTAGATCGGCTAAATTACAACACATATAAGGGAAGTGGGAAGAGGTGCCGACATACTGACTGCGTCACATGACTTCACAGAATAGTTTTCTGGTTAACCTATTCTAAAGCACATACCAAGAATCTAACGATTCGTGATATGTGTTGTATACTTACCTCATCATTATGGTGGTGTTTGTCAGCACCAAGGAAAACTGTTGACCACTTCTTGCATGCAGTAAAACTAGCTTGTGTATAGGGCTTATATATACATTTTTTGTGCTATAGCAGCTTGATATCAATCCAAGTTCCATTTTAGCCTATTTTTGGTCGTTGGATGGCTGGATGTTGTATATGGTGCCTTACAAGAACCCAGTATCTTATAGTGAGATTATAATAAGCACGAGCATACGGTTTTTTATCCAACGTCTTTATCCTCACTTTATCCCATCCATCAATTATCCAGCTTCTACGAAAAAGAAGAACGAAATTGACATCAGATACATGTAGATGCTTCACTTCTTCGTCCATTATCAACCATTCTATATCCACCGAACTGTCTCAATAGAAGCAGATATTTAGAAACTACACGACAATTTAGAACTCCTACTTCCACTCCTACTATTTTTATATTCATCTCGGATCATGTTACAACTTAAAGGTTTACAAGGTTAAATAAAGTTGAAGCTGTATATTTATAGCCATTTCTTTGTCCGATTTATTTCTCACAGCTTGTCCAGGTGGTACCTACGGATTAGAATGTCTTCTTACCTGTAGTAACTGTCATGATGGCCACTGTAATATAACAACAGGAATTTGTCCGCTAAATCCACCCAAACCACGTTGTGTAGCTGGATTTACTGGAAGTAAATGTCTGGAAGGTAAGTTCACTACGGGTAGCGTACATTCGTATAAGGCTTGGTTCGCTTTTATATATCTATATTTATATAGATGTGGAACATAAAATTGAACCAAACAAATATCGTTCCGTGTTAAATCAAAATTGTAAGAACAAAACTGGGTTACATACAACTGTTTCGGTTATATATGGAACCATTTTGTTTCTGTATTAGAGTCCATCTCTGTAACTGTATATCAACAGCATATAGGTATTCTAATGAGCACTAATTGTGCACCCTTGTTGGCTAAACTATATCTGTTCTCTTATGAATATAACTATATGCAGGGGCTTTCAAACCAATGAATTCAAAGCCCGTTCCTTCTCATTCACCAAACGCTATACAGACGATCTTCTCGCTGTGGATAATTGCTATATAAATGACACAGTGAGGGATATATACCCACCTTCACTCGATTTAAAATTACAGATAGCCTATTTGAACCTATATCTCTAAAAAATGAAGCGGGCCTTCTCTCTCATCGACTTTATGACAAAAGAGATGATTAAAATTTCGACATCGTAAACTGTCCCTTTCTTGACAGTAATATTCCAGTGTGTCTTGCATATGGCGAATACATATCTCGCCAAGTAGAATTTGCTAGATCCTGTGTTAAATGCGACGATTTTAATCAACGTCACAAAACAATATTGCATAAACTTATAAAACAGGGCTATACCACCAAGCGCCTCCACTTATATTTTCTCCAATTTCGCCATACAGAGCGCATGCTGATAGAAACACACGAGCGTAGCGTGCAAGATCTATGGCGTTACGTTTAGTAACTTGCGTCTAATTCTGCTTAACCAGCGGCTAGGGACCGTATGATCCCCTGTACTTCAAGATCCTCATGGTGTTCATATGAATAGTTACAACCAAAGCTTGACTGAGATACATCATTCTCTTGGTGACTAGTTTACAACGAATATCATATGGATTCGGAATACTGCTCCTTATGTGTTATGTTGGCAACTAAACACCCCCAAAGGCATTACTGTCAGTAGCATCACACTTCCCAGTAAAAGCATGCCACGTGCATCCAAATAGTCTATTTGTTCGTCGTCTGTGAGGACATCTGTGCCACACTGAACATTTGGTATACTGGTTTGTCTATCTTCTATCCCACAGAATGCCCCCCAGGTTCATACGGTACTGACTGTACTGGTCGTTGCGGTGCCTGTACCAGAGGAAGGAAGAGCTGTCATCGGATTACCGGTTATTGTCCCGATGTGGTCAATGGTGTCGTGTGCCAGGCGGGCTATAGCGGTCAACGTTGTCTGGATCGTACGTAAATGTTTCTGTTCCTGTTCTAGCATAGACACAACAAATTACAAATATTCAAAAATTATTTCTGGATGTTCAGATCTCGAATGAGTCTGAAAAATCTCAATACATTAAAATGTATTTGGAAAGGTAATGGTACTTATATTGAACGTGTTATGCATGACTTTCGATTTAAGAAACGATTTTTGTTGGTTGGTTCCACGACTTGGTTTTTTTTTTTTTTTAGCCCTCACTTCTTTGATTTAGTCTTATCTTGATCAGCCAAACTTTCAGATAGGATACGGTGTAAAGGACTAATGCATTTGGGCAACCTCACCCACCCCCTCACACCTTGCTTCCCCAACGCCAACTTTTGCATAGTATATTTTTGGGACAGTTGAACCTAATTAGCAATTTTGAGTAATATAATTGACATCTTAGTCTCTTACAAAAGGTCTTCCTGGAAATGGGCAAACTTGGTGTGGCATGAACGTAAAAGTGCCATACTTGCTTTCTTTTCACATGGGTCGGAGAAGTCTGAGGAGATGGATGGGTGGTGATGAAGAGAATGTGGAGAGGCTCATTATGTAGTGTGTCCTATACTCAATCCTAATTTATATAAGAACAATAGGTGGGGATATCCGAACTCGGCAAAAATGAGTAAAATTCCCATTTTGAACCCTCGTGTATGATCCCAAGCCATCTCTTTGCATAAATCACTCGCCAAATCCGCAAGATTTTGTCATACAAATACAATTACCAAACTGCATCGAGCCAACGATTTGGCATGTCATGTATTCGCGTAACCTCGAAAGGCCGTCCGGTTCCTTTCCAGAATAGCCCTTCGCAAAGAACCAACCGGCGATGTCGAGAATATTCAGCATCATGATCTTCAGGAAAAAATCATTTAGTAGTTACGGAAATACATTGTGAATCCTTCACTCAAAACAGTTTGAAAATTGGCTTGACTGACTCCCATTACTTGTTCACAGGCCAACGTATCGCGATTCAAATCTTAGCTAACGAGAGCCCTATTCAGGCCTAACTAGTTTTTTGTTTTGGAAAGAGAGAGAGGTGGGCAATATTTTTCACATACTCAATTATTATGCACCCTATCAGAATCACTCAAGCCAATATATCGACGGATTTCGGACGAAATTCTTCCCGGAGCCGTATTGTAGATACATCCGATGATTCAGACAAGTATGCAGTTAGCCTGCAATTCACATTATCTGCCCAGAGTAGATTTTTTTATTCATTCTGAATTTTCTTCAGCTTGTCCACGAGGGAAATGGGGTGTGGACTGTCAGTGGACCTGTGGTGTTTGTGCGGGAGGACTCGAGCTATGTGACCCTGTAGGCGGCATCTGCCCAGATGTCACGCCAAGGTGTGACCCTGGACATATGGAGGCTAAATGTAAAGGTAAGCTATATTAACTTTATAACATCGATGCGAAGCCATGAGGAAAAAGTGCTCGAGGGGAAATACTTTGAATCAGTTAACTTATTTGACACTCAAAAATCCTCGGAATAACTAATATAGTATTCGACTAATATGTCTTATCATGTCTTCAACGTTTGCAGGGATGTCAGTGTCGTGTTGAAGAAAAGTATTGGCTAAACCTGGGCATGTCTTTCATGTGTGTTGATACCAGGGTTTTGATGCCACGGTTTCAGTTTTAAATTACATGGAATCTACGAACTGTTACTTCATGTAACTCGATTAATGTCAATTGTTGTAATTATCCACGAAGAATATTATCATTACATCGCGCAATTCATGTATTACTAGCATGTCCAGCAGGGCTATGGGGGCTGGAGTGCGTCAACAACTGTAGTGAGAATTGTCTTCGAGGTATCAAAGAATGTGACAAACGTGACGGAGCATGTATCGGTGGATGTATGGACGGGTATCAGGGAATAACTTGTGATGAGCTTAAACTGGCAGATGGTGAGTAAAGCATCTAGTATGCATTCTCGTCCCACAGCTCGCATATTTCAGCAGCTTGTTTCAAAGGTAAAAGAGGCATTCCCATATCTTGTTTTTCATACAGAGATGACATTTCGATATGAATGCCCGTTGCGAAGCATGCTGTTTGTAACTGAAATAAGTTTTGACTCAATGAAGAAGTTCTCTGTCAGCTGAAATCGAACCCATGATCTCACCGGAATTTGGAGTTGCTCTTACTCTCTGAAATATGAGTGCCCGTCAAAGTTACATGTCATATTTGTTTTACGTCATATTTCTCGGTACTATATCGCGCGGTTATTTCTCTGAATTGTGTTTTGATATCGTGTCAAATTTATGAAGAGTTTCCGAAAACTGTAAAGATCGCTGCTATTCGTTTTTACTTCAAAACTTTATCCCCAGATGGATCTTCTGGGATTGGCGTCGGTGTGGGTGTGGGCGTAGGAGTGACGTTAATTGTCCTGATTATTGTCGGTGTTCTCGTTTACGTGTTCTGTTTTCGACGACAAAGAAGAACCAGTTCTCAAGGTTCGCTGCATAGTAAGCCAAGTTCTGCAACACCGACGGACGTAAGTGTTCATATAGGCTGTAGAATTGGACGATTAGTGGTACACCATTCATGTATATCTCTGAAGCAATTGCTCTTGTAGAGCCAAGCCTGTGATGGAGAATTGTCTTTATTTCTGTCAATGTCACAATTTAAATCATACTGACCTTGAATTAAATCTGCTTGTTAATGTGATTAAATGCGTGTACTTATATATTTTTTCTTCTTTGTTCTTTTGCATGAAGAAATCATTCTTTATAACATCAAATTGTTTACAATTCACAAGTTTCTCATTCATACGATTCTCAATCTACAGTCTATATCGTATATAACTAGTCAGATTTTCAATTTACGCATTTATATTCACTAATATACATTTTACTTCTAATGTTATATTGTGCACACAGATACGATCCGCTGCAGCTAAAGATGAGACATAAATCATATATCGAAACATAATTTCATATCTTCTTATCTCTGCTACAACAGTTGCTATAAAACTCTATAATTGTAAGCCAATATTGAAATAAGTGTACTTTGAACTGTAATGGAGCATAATACAAAATCACTATTGCTATAATCTGATCAGCCTCTAGTACAAACGCACGAATATTTGGACGGAAATACGATCGAACACTTGTAAATAATTTCATTGCATGCAATCAATTGCTTCGATAGCTATAGCAGTTTTCATTGCAAAAAGACACTCTCTTCGAAAACGCAACTTTGTCGTCTGTCACTGCCAACTGCAATCTCCTAATTGCAATATACCAATATAATTATAATAAATAATCAATTTTTAAAAATAGGACAGGAAATGTGATCAGACGTCAGGTTGGTTTATTTCAGATAGAAAAACATTGAAAGAGAAATTGTCTGATTTCAGCATCAACAAATAAACAATATTTCCGATTCAGAAGAACGTTGACATTTCCCAAATATGACACCATTAACTTAGCTGTGGAGTACGCCGCAATGATTAGAGTTCATTAGACTTTAATTTGTATGTGCACACACGCCAAAATGCAGCGTTAGTTCTCTATTCTAGTAGCACTGTTATGGCCTCAAAGAGAGTAAATATTCACCACAATGATATGCACATGAGGTTTGCACCAGCACAGAACTTTGATATGTATATGTTACTCAAAAGGCTACGGCAAATACTATACAATTATGTGATTCCAATGAGGTGAATATTGGTTTTCTCTGGTCCATAACACATCGTATTTACCGAATTGGAATCACATAATTGTTTTATTATATGAAACAATCGAAATACGTTTGAATTTGCGTTGGCTGGATGAAATATAAATGGGGAAAGATGATTATTCTGAACTTTTTCGTTAGATATATCTCCCCATCAGGCATGTTGGAACGGGGCGTCAGCCGAACAACGGGTGTTCAAAATGACGTCATTCGCGCGACCGGCTTCGGCAGTGACGTCAACAAAAGTTATATTCACCGGTCGGTGAATATAAAATTCTTGCAGGTGAATATAGCTTTTTGTGAGATATCACTTGACCGCCAATGGACCAATCACACGGGATATTCGCCACCAGTCATATAATAAATGCCTTTATTTCACCTATTGCAGGCGTCAAAGTCCTACAACGAACCTATGGTTAAGCAATTTCTTGGGAGGACTGATACCTATGAATTGCCTGTAAGTTTATGTGCAATTATATTATAATAGTATTGACAGTCTGCATGTCCCAAGAAAGAAATGATGTAAAATAATAATATGCTGCATACAACAATTGAATTAAAATGGGGATAATAGCGAACGACAAGAGGTCTAAAATATTCCAAGGAAGTTGATTCCAGCAGGTTGTTCTCATGATCTTATCCAATAAAAGCAATCGGTCAGAATTGTCAGTCGAAATTAGAGCAGATCATGTGTGGTGTTATTTGTACCAGATTTGGCTTGTTTCTCTTCGCTGTAGGTTGTACCCAGTGTACCATACGGTCGAAATTACACGGATCTACAGCGAAGTGGCACCTATCTAGTGCCTGCATATCAGGCACCTCAGGTAATGAATTCTTCTTTTATAACGCTCGGGGTTGGGAGGGGGGGGAGAGATTGTCACACTCAAGGTTGTTTCACTCATATGGTGACAGTTAGTTTGGTTGGTGAAGGAAGCCGGAGCACCCGGAGAAAACCACCTCCCATCGGCAAGTTACTGACAAACTTTAACACATGGACCAGCTGGGTTCGAATCCGTGCCGGTTCAACGGTGTGAAACTAACGTTCGTAAAGTTAGACCGCGGTTCGCAGTTCGTTATTCTGGACCAGTCATTCAGCGACTCGCAAAAGCGCCCCTAGCAGCGCCCCCTGGCGTCAGAATTGGGATATGAATATGCAAAGATATAGAGCAAGACATTCTCTCTTGCTATACAAAGTTTGGAGTTCAAAGTACTCATAATAAAAAAAATACAGATTTCCATATCTGAGAAAATAATTCATTGTCTCCTCGAATAATGAACTG
>JAVTVY010057156.1:0-28476 GCA_036873755.1 Hanleya hanleyi | reverse complement strand
ATCAATCGGAAGAAGACTCTAAACACATTAAATGTATATTGCTTTAATATAATATATCATTCGTATAAATCATGAAACATTTTCTTCTACTCTTCTAGCGCGGCTGAATATACAGATGGACATATGCCGGCCAACGCTATGGTCAGTAGCACCGGAAGTGTCTTTTGGCCGGTCCCTGTCAAGTTACTGAGTTCGTGCAAAGTAGACGTCACATATTTTCCATTTGACGAGCAAAGGTGTAGATTAAAATTCGGCTCCTGGACATACGATGGATATCAGCTGGACATAACCAACCGGTCAATTGAAGTGGACCTCACCAATTACGTGGACAATGGTGAGTGGTACCTGGTCAGAGTGGAGGTGCATAGGAATGTGGTGTTTTACTCCTGCTGTCCCGAACCTTTTCCGGACGTGACATTCTTTGTGATAATCCAAAGACGGATACTCTATTACATGTACAACGTTGTCTTTCCTTGCATCATGATGTCCGCATTGACGCTGCTCGTCTTTTGTCTTCCGCCCGATTCCGGAGAAAAAATTGCCCTTGGAATCACCGTTCTGTTGGCCTTCTCGGTCTTTATGCTGGCCATTGCCGAGAACCTGCCAGAAACATCAGAATTTGTGCCTTTAATCAGTAAGTATATTTACATTCAGTAGTTCACTTTGCTGACGGAGATCTTCGAATCGCTATCGTTAAACTTCGTTCAGTAAGCATAACTGAATCCGATGTGTGAATGAGACGAACTAACAAACCAGGTCGTGATCTAAGGGGGAGATCCCACATTAATCCTTGAACAATGCTGTCTTGCTCCGGTGTCGGCGACACTAGTGCACAGCACGTGGGGCACTTTGAGCTTCGGGTTGTTCTCATGATCTCTCCCCTATATTTATAACATGGAATGGGTTTTTCAACTATTGATAACTGGTGTAAATACGGTAGTAGGGATAAAATATTCCAGCCATTCCAAGACAGGATCAATCAAGCTTACACTTATGATATCCCTGGCGACCTCAGGTCGAAAATATACCAGTTATCATGGATTAAAAATATATTCTAGGTTACAGACATAGGGAATCGCTCAAATTGACGAACCGGAGCTGAAGCGGCCAGTCAGGTGTCGGTGTACCGCCCACTGCCATCGAGGCCAGACATCATTGTCCTGCGATTAACTTGATCTATTGTGCAATTTGCCCATTATGTTGCCCTGAACAATATACATTTGACACCTACAGCCCTCAAAAATTAGACATGTTTAAAACTTCAAACTGATGTTTATAAATGGACATAAAATACGCAGCGTTATATATAGTGGTATGTCCCCCAAACCCAGACACAAACCAGAAGGCAACCTTGATCCCAAACCTTCCTGATCCAATTTAAACTTAGGATGTTTGTTCACTCCGTATAAACCGATATGCTCATTCTATGAAATGCTTCTTTATACTGTTTGGATCCTGTGTAAAATCTACTTACCAATGAGATATGATGAAGAGTCAACGAGCAGATACAATGTAAATCGCACTGTGTTTTTACTTCTGTAGATGTCCATCTTCAAGTCAATTATCTTTTTTTTAGGAAGAACGATTTGTATTCAGTGACACGTATTTTATGATAGGAACATCATGATGTCTTGCCAGCATCAGTGAATACTGATGACCGCTTCTCTCCTACAACAAACTGGCTTCTGTTGGTGCCTGCTTAGGTTTCTGGTTACCAAAAGCGTCCTATGAAAAGGTTTTCAACGACTGACACCGAAGTTCTTTATGAACGACGGTTGATTATTGAATGTTAGATCTGCCGTTTATGCCTAGTTCAGGTTTGCATAATGCTCACGGTGTGATTCATTTCACTGTTTTGGATATTAGTGTCAGTGTTAACCCTATCTGGCCTGGGCGATTTGACGTGTACCGCAGCCTGGGTAGGAGCGGAAAGTGTCCCTTCCCCCTATATATTTTTGCTATCTCTAAGGCTAGAGTGCTGAAACTTACCACACTGTATCTTTGGGTCAGGCTCTACGTCATTCTAAAAGAAGGCATTTTTTGACGAATTGTTGGTCATATTTTTCGAATTTAATTTTTGTGTTTTATTTTTTGTTCGCAAAAACTGCATGATAATTTAGTAAATAATAATCTAAATGCGAGATAAAATAGACTATGCCCACTTGTTCTCGGCGAAAAGCAGGAATTTTTTCTCCAGGCCTGGACAAGTCCCAAAAAGTTCAAGCCAGATAGGGTTAACAGACAGAAAATTTAGGAAGTGTTGATAGACTCGAACCCAAAGTATAGATTTAACAGTGTCAGATAGTTTAAAATATTGTTGTTAATATTAAACAGTTTGAGAAATATAGTTAGTGTATAACTCATTTTCAATTGACCTGAATGTCCCATTTGCCTACCTATAAACGCATGTTTGGTAGTGATATACATTAAAGGTAGTTTTTTTTACCGTTCGTTTGTTTGAAAACTTTTAATGAGAATAATGTAGAGAATTATATTCGATACTTTGTGCTCGAATTTTTACGTAAACCACTAGCCGTATCTGGACTGATACGACCCGAATAATCTCTATGCATATATAAGTCTGTGCACCCACAGAAACCAACTATCCAGAACACAGATACGTGTCATACTCTTGATCGATTTATTCCTTCCTTTCATATACTGGATCATTTTGTCCTCAAGTAAGTTGTATATTTTGCCTTGTTGTACCGAACAGATAACTATTTCCATGGAAACGCAAGATCGAGTCATTGTGTCCTGTCATGTCTTTGTGGATGTACAAGGTACATCGTCTTTATTTATATTTAATACGACATGGAGAAGTAAAGGGAGTCCAGTAAATTCTGGTCAAGGCGACCCCTTCATTACCAAGCATGTGTTCAAGAGACGCAGATGTCTCCTGGCTCCAAGGTTCGCTCGAAGGTTGACTGGGGTAGCCGAACTTTTTTATCGGGGAATCACAGATTCACAGTCACGCTGATAATGGCATCGATACAGGAATTGACGTTGTACTATATGAACATAACCGTAGCCTCATGTGTAGCTGGAAGTCTGACCGCATTGCATCCTATCTCATTTCGATACTAGTCTCACTTGCAAGAGAAACGGTTATTAGTAAGTCGCAATAATTCTACTCTTAATTTGCCTGGCTTTACATGTAGGAATTGAATAAGTTATTAAGATCGTTTGTCATGAAGTGGTTATATTGCATTACCTGAGTATTAACTTCCCTGTCTACTTCCCATCTTTGTTTTTCTTTTCTCGGACGAAATGTGTATGCATCGTTGCCAAATCAACTGATTCAAAAGATATAATGACTTGTTTCGATGAAGATAAGACTTGACACCGGAATGTTCCTGAAAATGTTGCCTATAAAATATCTATTCTTTTCATCTAAAATAATTGATGAAAACAATATAAACATGGCGAAGCGATTTAACGAGGAATAATATTGCATCATTCGGATTCCGCTCCGGACACGGAGGGCTGCATTTCTCCACAAGGCCTCGAGGAACTTCAAAGGGTTTCCACACGTTGGCCATTTTGAAGAAATGTATTATAATGACCAAATTCGGAACATTAATGTAATGTAATGTATGAAGAACTGATGGTAGCCAAATTAATATCAAGATAGCTAATGCAACGTCAACAACAGGTAATGAGGATTTCTAACTCATACAACGTTTCATAGTGTTGTCGTAGAAATAGGTGTGCCCCGCCTAGCAACACCCAGCACGATATATAGCTAAAAGATCCCCCATTAAAATTCACCCTCCATTCCAGCCCGAATTCTATATACGTCTCATTCGTTCAAAGTCCCGTCCCAGTCTGGCAATCTCAGAGCATGCAACGGAGATTTCCGAAGTTCAAGCTTCGGGCCAAAACCGGTTTGAGTGGGTTCTGAGGAAATAGCCCGGATGATGCAATCTCCTGGCATGTACGATTTATTTCACTATACCAGGGATTAACATTCTCGAGCGTATAGCTATCTCTACAACACCCCTCCCCGTTTTCTTTTTGGCGAAGGTCTTACTTCGCCTAGCTAGAACCCTTCCCGTCGCAGGCAACCGCCGTTCTAGCGCTGCCAACGATTACTAAAATACGAGACAAAGACGTAAATTCTCCATGTTATATCACTGGTGTCAAAATCCGTAACATGCAGTGTACAAAAGTACACTGCTCTCTAAAAATACCCAACTTCAATAAAATGGTAACCATCCCACTAGTCCAGTCTTATTACCAGACTGTCTATAATTACACCCAAACCCACTAAAAATCTCGCTCAAATGGTCAGTCTCATGGGACTGATCACTTTATTTCTCAAAAATATAATCGACGGGCCAGTCTACCAGCTTTACGGCCCAAATAAATACAATCAGCCGCATGGGACTGCTCACTTTAATTCTTAAAAATATACTCTGCAGGCCAGCCTACCAGCTACATGGCCGCAATAAATACGAGAACATTATCCAAACCCGGACTGGTATCTAGACTATAAATTGGCAGGCCAGCCTACCAGCTACATGCCCGCAATAAGCACCAGTCCGTCATACAATCCACTACTGGAACAAGCCTCTAAACTACTGGCTGTCCAGACTATATATTGAGCTCCGCATTCTCCCTCCCCTAATAATTTCAAGGCTCGCCTTCGTCAGCAGCCAACAATTTCGAGTGGAAGGGCCCCTCAAGGGCGTACGCACGAAGAGTCAGAAACGTGTGTGCACTACACGCCCACTGATCCCAATGTACATACGCTCTCGCAAACGGCTACCCCACCAGAGAGAATGTCTGCAGAGGAAGAACATAACCATAATTGCTACACCTCCACAGGTATCAAGCTCACACTCACAAAATCGTTGAGCTCATAACTAGAAAAGGGTTGAGACTATAATCGAATAATGACGCATGTATTCCCTCCCCGAGTGGTAGCTATCCTGCCCCACCGGATTCACAATAAATCATAACGCGAAGTACAAGATACCGGATAGACAACTCTCACCAGGGCTTCATGGCGAAGACATGGGATGAAGAGGAACGTCTTCCTCAACCCCAGGTCTCCGACATGGCTACCCGCACTACAGATTCTCAAACTATATCTTCTCCGACTCACTCCATCTATTAACCTCACATGAACGTGTCACATAGCTTAACACGCACAGAAAACCCCACAAAGAACACACAATTATACAACCTCAAACAGAGGTCACATAGAGACGCGAGTGACGCGTATATCTACCGCACAGAATCTTCACACACAGAAATTATCTAATCACACAGCAACCATCGAACCCAGGCGTCCAGCACCCGGTTCCCTCACACAGATTACATAAACACACCTAGTTCATCACAACGCATCATCATATTCTCCCATAACACACTACACGTATAACGCCGCAATGCAAATCACAATTTCCGAACAACATCCAACTTCCGAATACACACCAGAGTTCTCCAACACACACCGATAGTTCCAAAATACACATTACATTACAGAACAAATTACGAACGATTTGGGTCTAGAATTTTATGTATTTTTTTCTTCAATTCCACAATGCCTCAAACAAACATCCTGTACAACAAAATCAAATCAACCCCCAAATAGGATAATTTCACAAAGAAAATCAAAACCTAATACAATACATCCATCACTGCATACCCGTGATGGCACACATCCATATACCCCCACAAAGCTGACACTATACTACATCTCTTCAGACGTATACACGAAATGCGTCACCAATGGCCCATCAACTAACTTCACCATTTATCAGTTACTGGCAGAGCGAAATGGAGCCCACATTAAACAAGTCACCATTCCATAAAAATTCAAACTGCAAAAACCTTGGTGTCCCCAATAACCAAGGCTTTATCCCTAAAATCTACAACACATCCATAGGCTGACAGGAAATCGAAGCCTAGCAACAGGTCGTCAACCAAGGGTGCCACCACTATATTTCCAGTACAGTGAAAATCGGAGATGGAATACCCCCTTGCAAAAAACGTAAAATACAGTATCGAAGTTACAAGCATTTTGATGAGAAAGCTTTCTCAAGAGACCTAAGTTATCTCCCCTTTCACGTGTGTGAAGTGTTTGATGACATTGATGAACAATACTGGTTCTGTGAAAGTCTCATCACTGATACAGTTGATTCTCATGCACCGATGAAGACGAAATTTCTGAAGCCTCTGGCTTATTCAATAAGTTCAAAATATGTAAATCCAACAAATTACAAGCGTCTAGTCCGTCATTCATAATCCAGCCGTCGTCCATTAGAGAATATCCGCGTCCATAATCCAAAGACCTATTCCATTTCCATATAACAGTATTAGCACCAAATTCAAAAAGACAAAAGTATACATAAACATAGGCTTGTTTCCTGCAAGAGAGAAGCGGTCAACAATTTTCAATGATGCCGGCAAGACATCATGATGTTCCAAAATATCAAATCCGTATCGCTGATCAGTATTCTTAATCCATAATATTCGTTATAGAGTCGTCATCTAAAAATGATGTACCTCAGTCACGCTTTGATTGTGACTGTTCATATGAGTACCATGAGGATCTTGAAGTACATGGGCTCATACGGCCCCTAGCCCCGGGTTAAGCGGAATTAGACACATGTTACGAAACGTAGCCCCATAGATCTTGCACGCTACGTTCGTATTTTGCTATCAGCATGCGATATGTATCGCCAAATTTGAGAAACTTTGAGTGGATTCGTATAGAAAACAGAGAAACCTGGTCACTAAGATGAGAAAACAATCCATTAAGAAGTATTTCACTGAACGCTGCACTGGGGGTGTTAAATCCAGTGATTTCTGGCCTACAATTAAACCTTTTATCTCTTCAAAAATATTTCCTCTAGTAGTAATATTATGCTTAAGGAAGGTGACCAGATTATCTCGAATCAAGACACTGTTTGTGATATCATGAATGATTACTATGTAAATATTGCTAAGGATATCAACTCTGGTGCTGTCAAAAACAATGTTCATCCCAGTGTTCAAGCCATTCATGAAAATTTAGAAAATCCTTGTGATTTTAATTTTAGTCATGTTAATGAGAAGACCGTCTCAAAGATTATTGACGGACTGTCGACCAGAAAAGCTACTGGTGTAGATAATATATCTGCAAAGATTATCAGAGCAGGCAGGGATGTTCTTGTTAAGCCCATTACCAACCTGATAAATTACTCTATATCTAGCTCTAAATTCCCATCTCAGCTCAAGTCAGCCCAAGTTATCCCTTTATTTAAAAAAAATGACTCTCTAGACAAAAGCAACTACAGGCCTGTAAGCATTCTGCCTACAATCTCCAAAATTTTCGAAAGGGTTTTACATGACCAACTCTCCTGCTGCTTCGAAAATATATTTAATCCAATGTTATGTGCCTTTAGAAAAGGCTACAACTGTCAGACTACCCTGTTGAAAATTACGGAAGATTGGAGACGTGCCCTTGACCAAAATAAGTATGTAGCTGCTATTATGATGGACCTATCTAAAGCATTCGACTGCCTTCCCCATGACTTGCTGCTTGAAAAAATATCAGCTTATGGTGTTTCTAGCACAGCAACTGTGCTATTGAAAAGTTACCTTGAAAATCGCAACCAGAGGGTCAAAATTGGCAACAATGTCAGTAAATGGGCACAAATTATCAAGGGGGTTCCCCAGGGCTCGATCCTGGGGCCCCTTCTATTCAATGTGTTTCTAAATGATATTTATTTCTGTGAAACTATTAGTTCTGTCTATAATTTTGCTGATGACAACACAATCTCTTATGCAGATGAAAACTTTGAAAAAATGATGAAAATAATCACACAAGATTGTCAAATTATCACTACCTGGTTCGAAAACAATAAAATGAAAGCTAATATGGAAAAATACCAGGCTCTGTCCATCGGACATAAAACACGCAGCAAATGTCCTGCGTTTCTTATAAATGGCGTAGAAATCAAATGTGAAGAAACTGTCAAATTGCTCGGTGTCAACATAGACAGTATGTTAAATTTTAGTGAGCACATTTCTGTTATATGCAGAAAAGCATCACAGCAGCTGAGCGCTCTCAAACGTATGAGCAGGTATTTAGATATTCAAACAAAACTTGCCATTTACCACTCCTTTATCATATCAAATTTTAATTTCTGTCCGCTTGTCTGGCACTTTTGCAATTTGAAGAGCTCTAAAAAAATGGAAAAAATCCAAGAGCGTGCTCTTCGTTTTGTATACACCGATGTTAATAGTGATTATGCTGTTTTACTTAGAAAGGCAAATCTCCCCAGTTTACATGTCCGAAGACAACGCCTTATGGCATCAGAGGTTTTTAAAAGCCTTCATAAACTAGGGCCCGAAATTTTATCTCAAATGTTTACTCTTATGCACCCAGCCTATAATTTTAGAAATGAAAACCGTTTCATTTTACCTAGAGTCAAGACAACTAGATACGGCTTACGCTCTTTTACTTATGCTGCATCCAAACTTTGGAATGAACTCCCTAATGAATTTCGGATATGTGAAAATATAAAGATTTTTAAAAGAATGTTGTCTAAATGGAACGGCGCAAATTGCACCTGTTCCGTTTGTAGGTAATTTTTATCGCTTTGATGCATGTCTTCTATCCGATTTTCTTCTTTTTTACATATTGTATATTTCTATTACTCTTTTCTAGTCGATTTAAATAGCTCATCTGAGCTAGTGTTGCAATGTTTACTATTGTATCGACTTAAAATAAAGTTTGTCTATGTCTATGTCTATAAAATGGGACCTACCGAACTAGCATTCCCATACTGGTCATTCCTCGAAATGCACCAGTTAACCGAATAGGCGATGACGACAATCCCTGGAGACCCAACCTAGCAAATAAATGTTCACTCATGACGGTGACTTGGGCGGCCGTGTCTACCACAGCAGTTACCGGCACAGACCCAACCTTAACTGGAATGGACATCGCCCACCCCTGGGAACGAGACAGAGTAACATCTCGGACTGCTGCAGTAAGTTCAGTAACACCTGCCTCGTCCCCCGTGGACGACCCCACCCCGTCATTTGCAGTTGCTAATTCAGCCCACCCATCTAAACCATGTCTAGCAGGACAAAAACGGCTTATGTGACCGGGTTTACGGCACGAGTAACAGAGTCGTGGTGGACGGAAGGGTCGCGATGACCGACGGCGAGGGGACCTCTTATTTATCCCTTCCCCTTCTGCCTTACAAGCATCAGGAAAAGCCTCCCCCACTAAATCAACATTAACAGTCCTACATGTAACCGTCTGAAAATCCAACTCCCTCAGATTATATCGTGAGGAGTTCACATAACTCAAGGCTTCAGAGATTGTTGTGGAGCTCTTTTCCATAGCAAATCTCACAGCCTGTATTTCCCTGCATCCCCTGAGAAAATGTTCCACCGCTACTGACTCAATAATCTTTTCCGGTGCATTCGGATACCCGTCCCTTGCCAACCTAGCGCATCTAAAAGCAAACTCCTCTAAAGTATCCTCGGAACCCTGCACTTCCGCCTGCAACCGCTGCCTAACTACACGCGGAGGTTCCCTACTATTATAATGGCATTCCATTGCTTTGAGGAGCATATCAAACGAGGTTTTGGAGGCCTCCGATTGATAGTTGTAAAACACCATGGCATCGCCATGAATACAGTCTGTTAACTTCCTAAGACACTGATCTTTATTCCACTCTCTACTTTTAGCTTTCAACTCAAACTTAACCCTAAATGGAACCCAGTCCCCTCTGATTCCTGAAAATACTAAAGTTTTGGGAAGCCGGGGACTTTGGCTACGGTGGCGTTCTTGGGATACATGTCGCTCGGTTGATCTGGATCTGGACGAGCATTCGCTACATTTACTAGGAGAGGCCTCAACCTCCCCCTCGGTATCAGTAACGGACACATCGGCCAGATTCCCATTATCTATATCCCCTTGGAGATATTGTCCCCCTACCATAGCATTGTCTAAAAACAATCCATTTCTATTGATTGGGCATTGGAAGTTCGGAGCTGAAGTGTGGCCACTGGGCGGTAACTGATGAAATACATTATTTACATCCCTAGCCAGACCAGCGTCCAGTCCTGCTGTTCCATTTAGATCTAGTGGACATGGGGGGTCGGGAAGGGCAGCTGGTGCATTTACTTGAACATGTGGTTCATTTTGATGAACAGGGGCTGCATTCAGTTGATTTGCAGTCTCTCTCCCCCACCCTCAATCAATTGTTCAGGTCTATTATTCACAACAACATGAGTTGGGTCCGCCTGACCAGCGTCCCCCGTTGTCTGTTCAGACGTCGCATGTGATGAAATCTCTGACCCTTCCCTGCTTGGAGCGCTAAGCAATGCAACAACAGTCCTCATATCTAAACCCACTTGCTCCATCTTACCATCAACTTGACCTATTTGAGTGTTCACTTGTCCTACTTTAGTGTTTACTTGTTGACCTAGTTGGTCAACTTTAACATCCACTTGTCCTACTTTAGTGTTTACTTGGTCAACCTTAACATCCACTTGGGTCAATTGGCGTCCATAATTATCTATCTTTCCATCCAATTGTCCTAAATGAATCTCATATTCCTTGATATTATCATGCAACTGGTCCATTTCTACATCCAATGCATCCACTTGGGCCGTTATTCCAACTTTCCATGATCCAATGATTTCTTCAAAACGACGGTCAACTAAAGCATTAATGTATTCCGGACTTCCCGACAAGTCTAAACCTATTATCTGCCCATCTAGCATTAGATCGGCTACATGCCCGGCACTAAACTGGGTCGCCTGCATAAAATGCTTAAAACTAACCAACCTGCCCTCTTCCTGCAAGGCTACCACACGTGCACTTCGATTACTCCCCACCCCTTTCAATATTTGCAGTGCTTCCTCTGTAGCCACTGACACATCAATGGGCCCCAAATCTGCCATGTTTTAGTGGAATGATATATGGTATTTGAAAACAAGTCAAAAGAATAAGCAGTACCAAATCAAAATCTAATCAAATAACTTCAAATATATCAAAGACTTTCAGTGAGTTTCCTTCTAGAAACTCACTGAAGCAAATGAAAGACAGCCCACATTGGTATGTCCACTACAAAACACCAAATCTTACACCAAAATAAATAGCAGTGTCAACTCCTCACACTCAGTTTCCACTCCAGAAACTCATTAAAGCAGAAGAAAGACCGTGTACCTCGTTATGTCCCCTAGGGAACACCAAATTGGACACGAAAAATGAAACGCAGTGTCAACTACTCACATTCAGTGAATGAAAACAAATATGCATGTGCAGGTTCGAGTGCAGGTTCGAGTTCAAACTGACGAAACACTTTTATGAACCAAATCAATTGTGCCTAATCAGCCATATCCATTAGGAAAAAAGAAAAAGAACAAGACCCACCTCTAGAACAAGTGCAACACGTGTTACCACACAGTCAACACGTTGTTGCAACTTCTCTGTTAATCTTGCACTATTTCAATTTACGACTAATCATGAATAAGGCACTAAAGAAACCCAGGGTGGGTCTGGGGGAGAGAAAAAAAAATCAATTATCAATTGTCAATTGTGCCCGAAAAACAAAGTCAGGCCACCTGTGTTCAACATAAATAAACCTTAAATTAACACAGTTTCCCGTGCCTGGAGGAATACAACACAGAATACAAACTAGATTTTAGACTCGACCACATCGAGAAGTTAATAACTCCGAGTTCAAATACAAACAGGAAATAGTCTGTCTCGAGATGGTAAACTGCATCAAAATTTTAACTCACTCGCTCAACATCATGAACAACCTTCAGTCTATCATTCAGACCCCTCAAGGATGAACATAGGCACGTTCCCATTCGATTAAATTTCAAACAATAGCATAATTTCCTGAACTGATCCAAGAGAATGGAGAAAACAGACGGGATATACAAATCATTAACTCAATTCAAAAGGATTGAAGGAAGTCTGATTACTATTATCGCAGTGACAACACCATGGTGTCGCCATGAATGTAACTCGCATGACTGAGAATGCCCCAAACTATCAACTGAGCAATCAAAATCATGTATTGGACAATCAAAATGTAGGCAATATATATCTGTATTAATCCAGAAAATCGACACGATGAGCGATTTTTTTGCCTACCAGTTGACAGCCGACAAATTCGAATATCACGAACACCACGACATAAATGGAACTATACAAATTAGGGACAACCGTTGAAAAAAACAAAAAACAAAAAAAATATATATATATATCTTGAAACAAACAAAAAACGGGTTTCCCTTTTATCAGGATGGGAAAAACGTTAGCAGAAGACAAAGTCACATTGACCCGCGAACAATCTGAGCATTTACTATTAACGCACAATTGTATTCCAACTACAGATTTCTCATAAAGGTCGGCAAAATCTTCAATCTCAATCCAGAGACCCATAAATACTAACACATAGCAGAAATCTCACACAAAAGCCAATCTCTGAAACAATACAATTCAATCGTACAGAAACACATAGACAACACCACACAGTAACACCTGGAGTGACAATAGACAAAAACTTCCATAAAAATTTGAATCTCCCCGATATACAAGTTCTATATGATAACCCAGTAAAAATATTTGAAAATTGTATAACCCTGCCAGGCTCAAATTATTCAATATCACTGAGTCAATTTATCCGGTTTTTACCAATCTATTGACCACGAACGGCCAAAATGCCACTACTAAGAACACTTCGCGTTTACAACAGGACAATAATGCTGTATACACGACGACACCAAATGCAATAAATGAATAGAGTAAATCCACTATTCCCAAGAACTGTTGACTAGTTCAACTGGCTAAATACCAGGAATATATTTAATAGTACGGACCGAATTGAGCATATCGAGTCTCTCAAAGAGGCGAAACGATTACTTGCCACACTACACAGATCTATATATGCTGTCGACAGTGCCAAATTATACCGTCTTGGCCTTCCTAATAGCACAGCGCGCCTATCACAGGATAATAATATCGGTACTGTATATACAGCGACGCCAAGTTTATTGAATGCATACGACCGATACACTATTTACAAGAAATGTTAGCGAGCTCAGCCGGCTATATACCAGAAAAAATATTTGATAGCATGGGCTGAACTGAACACACGACTAGTTTCATAACGAAAGAGGGGGAAACGCCTAACCGACCTCTATAGCACACAGACCGGTGTGATCATATTGTCAAATTTCACTATCGCGTAGCCCCTAGCCTATCAGCCGAGACAAAAAAACCTGTCTAACACAATCAACAGCCTGCCAGCCGTGAACGGATTTGTACAGAATCATCTACTAGAATAGCTCAATGTCAGGATGACCGAGTCCTGGTAAAACAATTCTACATACACTCAACCTGTGCAAAGCCGGCCAAGAAAACAGGGAAGGTGGGGAACGCGAAGAGAGAGGACAAATGGCCGACTTCCACCCCGCGTTTGTTTACCGGAAAATTTTCAGACTTCCAGGCCAAAATAGGCTCTCAACCGTGAAAAATAAATTAATTTGACTTCTGACAACAGATGTCGTAGAAATAGGTGTGCCCCGCCTAGCAACACCCAGCACGATATATAGCTAAAAGATCCCCCATTAAAATCCACCCTCCATTCCAGCCCGAATTCTATATACGTCTCATTCGTTCAAAGTCCCGTCCCAGCATGGCAATCTCAGAGCATGCAACGGAGATTTCCGAAGTTCAAGCTTCGGGCCAAAACCGGTTTGAGTGGGTTTTGAGGAAATAGCCCGGATGATGCAATCTCCTGGCATGTACGATTTATTTCACTATACCAGGGATTAACATTCTCGAGCGTATAGCTATCTCTACAACAGTGTAATCGTGCTTCGCGCCTTAGCAGTATACATTCTGCAATAGCCAAGGTATCTAGAATATGTGCCACACGGAATAAAATTCTCTGGTCTTTATGCCCAGTCCTCTTATTCACAATTCGTTCTATCGAAATGCCGCGAAGAGTGCACCTGGCCATCTTGTCCTGGTATAAGGACCAACTAGCGGTACATGCGGGGCATGTTTTTTGCACGCACCAGTTCACTGTCTCGGAATGACAAGTTTATGTCTGCATTACAAACTCAACGCAACCGATCAAACTATGGTACTGACGAAGGTGCAAAGCTTATTATCAATTCTGTTTGCCGGACAATCGACGTGGAAATTGTGAGCAATGCTTACTGTCACAGAATTTACCTGAACCGTGGCTAAGAGTGCACCTGGCCATCTTGTCCTGGTATAAGGACCAACTAGCGGTACATGCGGGGCATGTTTTTTGCACGCACCAGTTCACTGTCTCGGAATGACAAGTTTATGTCTGCATTACAAACTCAACGCAACCGATCAAACTATGGTACTGACGAAGGTGCAAAGCTTATTATCAATTCTGTTTGCCGGACAATCGACGTGGAAATTGTGAGCAATGCTTACTGTCACAGAATTTACCTGAACCGTGGCTATTTTAATAGACAGCTTGCCAGACTTGTAAAGCAATTTCTGATTGTTTGCAACCGCTTAATAGTACCCTCCCAAAATCGTCCTGGTGCAAATGGATCCTTGCCCAAATCTCCGTGTTAAGGTCCTGGTGCAAATGGATCCTTGCCCAAATCTCCGTTTTAAAGTGCTGCTCTACATTCGTCTCTCAATGATTTCTCAAACCACATTCATCTTATGAGCATGACAAATGATACTCGGGAAACCGCGGAAGTGAAAGATATATTTCACTTCAACACTTCTATGAAAATTGGCAGAACGGAAACCGGTTCTCCAATTTTAGCGGCACTTTAGTGCGTTTGAGTATGCATATTGCTGAAATTGTCAGCCATATTAATGAAATACTATTAGATTAAAATGTAAGAAACTTTTCTACTTCATTCAAATAAACCATATTCTCGTCATTGATAAGGATTTCACAACAGGGATATATGAATCGCTGATGGCGTTTGTGTTCCTCGTTTCCACGAAGTACATTGGGTGTATTCATATTTTATACCCACGTACTGGGATCTTGAGATCTTATGAGGAATGAGAAATGTCTTCACATTATTGTGCACGACGGTCGTCTTTGGTAGATTTGATACTTATTTGTTATTTGATATTTGATAAGGTCACATCTTGCCACACAGGCAGTTTAGTAATTCGGAAATATCATAACATTTATTCTAAAAAGCAATCCTTTTAGGAATTGTGTCATATCGCTTGTTTTCTCCAGGAATATTTTTACTTCGGATCCTTATCGCATACCGATTAACGAAGAGTGGCGCGAGCAGTACATATCTTGCGATAACACATTTCTGGCTCCAGGATGTAATGAGCTTCGGGTGCTTGGTATACGCTGCATCCACAACAGCCGACTTGTTTACACAATCGCAGTGTGACACCCACGTTGAAAATCATTGTCGAAGTCTGTTAACCATAAGTTATTGCCATGTCTCTATCTTAGAGAATTTCTTTGACACAGCTGCCAATGAAACTTTACGTACAACAGCGACTGTCTCGGAACTAATTTCATTCCAAAAGCATCAAACAGAAACGTGCAAATTTCTCTGTTGTTCATCAAAGATGCTTGATATTATCAACGAATGATACAACGCTAACAATTGCATCAGAAATTACCAAGAATTACAAACACAAGACAACTTCATTGGGCGCTGCTGACAGCAATCTGACCGGAATGGTAGTCTCGCGCGATAATCTGCTCTTTTCAAATAACAGGCGTGGGGAGACCAGGAGAGTCTTTGAAATGCAGCGATGAGCATTAGTGTCCATTAGGGAATATTTGTATTATTATAAATTCTGTCCAGGAAATAACTGCTAGTTGCCAGCCGTTCAAGTGGTTCAAGCTGTTGCTTGATTCCATTGGTCTCCACTTACCAATTTGGCTAACATTATTAGTTATACAACTCATCTGGTTAGTTTATTTACTCAATCTTCATATTTGCGTTCGACATGCCATTAGTTTTCGCTAGTTACATCTCATGTAAGAAAATTATATGTCGGTGTATTGTATTTCTATTCATCAGACGTAGCGAATGTTGGTTTGGATGCAAGTCATACGGCATGTCTAAATCGATGAAAGCCAAGACTCTCCGATCGTTATGTAATCAAATGCAGAATTCCATGCGTAAGCTTCTTCAAACGATCTCAAGTAACAAGCTAAATTGCGCAGTCCATTGGAACGACTACTTTGATGCTGGATGATAAAGGAAGTGTGAAGGCTAGAATACATATCACAGCTTGGGATTTCTGTAGCGCCCCCACTTTTCTCTCCAGACTAACATAGAAAACCACATGCATCCAACTGTAAGCGTTCGATAACAACCCACACTACTGATGCCTATCGAAAACGACGGCGTCAAGCTGCTTCCCGTGTATACGAATGTGTATCATCTTGAAGCCCATAATCCCATGCGATTATTAACGTTGGCGGAGTCGAGAATTATTGTGATATTTCGAATGTTAAGGACAGAAAAATATATACATATACTGCGTTTGCGTTATAGACCGGTTATTCTATCCTTTTATTCCCGTATAATTCTTGAGATGGATGTGATATTTAACCCGACCAGGCCTGGTTTGGGGGGGGGGGGTTATTATGGCCCTCTTACTAATCTTTTTACCCTATCTCCGAAACGACAAATATTTAAGAGCTCATAATCCGTGACTTTGTAGAGTATCATATCGGGATCATTTTTAGCTTATTTGCATCAACCCCCGAGCAGAGAACATGGGTAAATTCAAAATGGCATCCATATGGGGTACCAGAAAAGTGAAGTTTTCGTAATTTAACCTCAAATTTTCTGCTTTCTGGCACGAAAAATGAGAGAAAGCTACTTTATTTCACATCAGATTATTTATCAAATTTATCATGTAGTTTTCCCAAGAAAACACACAAATAAAAAATCGGAAAATCTGACCGGAAAATCCTCCCCAAAAATGCCTTTTTGAAAATAACGTCACTGTGACGTCATGGTAATTTATGGTAATTTTCAGCACTAAAAAATATTTAGGGGAGGGGGATAGGGGTCAGGACAGGTCCTAAACCGTTCAGCCTGGATCGGGTTAATCTGGCTTCTTTCTTATTTGAGGCGCCTGATCAGGGCAGGCAGATAAAAGGTCAAAGCGATCCATTATTACCCAGTCATTGGATGAATTCCACCACTAAATGATTAGTTGCCTTGTTCGCTTAACAGGGGGCCGTAGAGGCTGCATTTCCGCCTCCGTCTTACGCGAAGAAAGAAAAATTGTCCTGACCCTATTCGACTGGCTTTTGTAATAGCTATGTCCCGTCTTTGAAGTACGCGTTAGACATAAGTTCATCTTGGCATGGTGAAAGCCAGCAGAAAATGATCCAGACGTACACATGTATTCACGCGACTACATACTAAACCTTCCATCTAAACTAAACCTTCCAACAAAAGTAAACGAATGCAGATGTACATGTATGCTAAATTCTGAACTTTGTATGGGTTGCCTGGCCACGTAGATATATTTTGACACGATTTTGCCTGGGGAGGATTAAATGACTGTTTTTAAGTGTAACTGCAGGGTAACTCTGTAAGCCATATCCGTAATTCTCTGTGCAGCGGTATACTCCTCTAGTCTGAAGCTTTCCGCTCGAGCCATTTATGTTGGTCCAATTTTACTCAGCTTATGTTCTGCTTCCCACTAAAAGCTGTGCTTATTTGAGAAAGTTGTTTCAATCTTTGTGGGATGCGGTAGATAATAACAAACTTCATAAGTTAAAAAAACTGTAGGATATATTCATCTGAGTAGCCAGAAACGTTTCGATGAAGCCATGATCAGGCGATGTAGAATCGGCCATACCCGATTAACACACGAACATTTACTAAAAAAGGAACCAGCCCCAAGGTGTATTCCATGCCATAAAAATCTGACAGCGAATCATATTCTGATCGACTTTATAGATTTTAAGATTGTAAGAGATTCTTTTTATCAAGCAGCTACTTTAGATCTTGTTAGTTGGGTAAAAGAAGACTTATTTTAGGTTATTGAAAGAAATCGGTTTGTTGCACAAGTTTTATTGTGTTGTGTTCATTACTTCTGGATTGCTGGGTTGTTGACGTGCTTTTGTTAGAATACTTAGATTTTGTTTGATCGTCGCTATATAGATGAAATATTGCTGAACGCGACATTAAACCTTAATTCTCTCTCTCTCTCTCTCTCTCTCTCTCTCTCTCGTTTGTTCACCAATAACTATGCTGACCACCTGTATATATATACTTGTACTATGACAATGGCTCCCTGCATCAGACACCATACCTGATGATAGATGTGGTAATCGCTGAAAGCGTGTCAGAGCGTGTTAATATGAATTACAAGGAATCTGATTGCTAATAATGTCTGCAGACCGTACAACAGACTTGGTTATGGTTGGGTGAAGGGTATGTTGTCGCCATATAGGTTTCGCCAATAGCATGAGTTTGCCAACTCGTTTTCGTCGTTTGTTTCAACACTTCGCGCAGGCCCTACGCATCTAGGGCCAGTTTTCCAGTTTTCCGAATCTTGGAGATTTGTTCAATAATTGTCTCCACGCTTGTCTTTTCATGAACATATTTTAGAATGGTGGAATTCATCAATTGAGTACCGGTATCATAATACTCATTGCGATATTCGGCGACGGTAGTGCACAATTTGTTAACATAACCCATGGAAACCAATTCACTGTGCACGTACTTGTATGCACTCGATAGACTGTTCGATCATGTGGACAGTAATAGAGCGTTCCCTAGCAACATTTGAAATCGTTTAACGGTTACGTGTTGCAATTTTATTTTATTATTTGTTTTCTGACTTTGAACAACAGTCAAACATGAACAGAAAATTGAACCTTCCTTTTGTTGTCATTGATTGTCCGTCTTGCGAATGCGGGAACGAAAATTGAAAATTGAGCGTTTTTGTTCTTGTGAAAGAAGAACATGGATTCAGTGGCCGAGGAGATGTATGTGCATTTCTGACAAACGCTGATCAATGACAGATAATCGAGCGGTGAAGAAATGCAGCAAATTATTGACATTGTGTGTATTTTGTGTCTCTCTTTCAGTGGCATTGAATTCACCTCAAACTAGATTGATCAACCTATGTCAGCTAAGTTTCTTGTTATTAAAAAAAAAATCAGCGCGGCTGAGCTACTAAGCCTGCTTCAGGGGAATCCTCCGTATTATAGAATCTGAATGTGAGGTGCCGAGGAAGACTTTCCTATGGAGTCATATGGTCGCTTCTTTAGTCGGCAGACGTCGTTCACTGTATCCTCCTCTTACCTATCTCGTCAAGTAAACCCATGTTATTTGCATGTTTATATGAGAATTCAAACTGACATATTAATCCCAGAACAGCACTCAGTAGTCAAGTTATGGTAATGATTTATGTTATCGTATCAATGCTATTCCGTGTAAGCTCCTGGAGAGGGTTTGATCGTAGGGTCGTCGCTATATAGCTGAAATATTGCTGAACACGACGTTAAACCTTAACCGGGTGGTTCGCCTGAGCTTTCACGAAAAGTGTTCATCTCACTTTCTAAGGGTGCACTCCACACTTGCCACAGTTTCGTATAAAGTGGCTCCTCCCTAATTTTATAATAAGGAAGGTCGCCCGATTTTGACAGCATGGTAATTCTTCTTAACTTTCTACTAACTGATATCTATAATATCACCCTGCTGGACGTAACCATTTCTCCAAACGAGGATATAACAATTGCTTGTTGATCGCACCCACTCGCCACTACAGAGTTAATCGTGTCCGGAATTGAATATCTGGCGGGCCAAAATTCGCACTTTTTCGGGAAGCGAAAATGATTCCTTTATGGCGATAAAATTTTTACAAAAAACGAGTAGGTCGACCCCCTGTTTTTTCGCCATTTTAAATTGTCCTTTGGACGGGAAACACTTTAACATACATAAAATGAAAATCATTTCGTACGTTTTCTCTGGGTTGCCGGTAGAATTTGACAAATTTTCCTATATTTTACGGATTTTTTTTAGAAAAGTTGAATAAGGTTTAAGGAGGATTGCACGTCTTTCCTTTTCAATTTCAATAGCTCACAAGTCTTCTGAAATAATGGCACGAGTGTGCCCATTTAGAAAATATATACTTTTACAGGGTTTTTGTTAAAGATTTTACATCTATTTATGGCCGAAGATCCGAACCCATGCCTGTTTTTAGCCGCACATGATTTAGGTGTGGAATGCACCCTTAATGTGGGCTCCACTGCGCGGTTATAATACACGAGTAGGCCAAGTATTGTACACCACACTCGTTAAAAGCGCTTATTCGGACCTTGTAATGACTTGATATGGAACGGGATCATAAAAATCATTTATCTTAGTCAGAAATGTTTCAGTTTTATGCATACTACATGGTATGATATCATTGACCTTGCATATATGCTATTCAGACATATACAGAATTACCTCCCCTTGGCTAGGCATATATGTTACGATTAACGACCTGTATGTCCTCTTATTGTCAATGTGAATGTCAAAGTGATTAATTTTCAATACGGATCACACCAACACCCTAATCTAAAGTGAATGAGAGCGTATTATTCTGGTTTAGTCCCTTTTATCTCGAAGTTTGTTCTCCCACCCCGCAATCTTTTGGAAAAGTCGGAATGAAAAATTATTGACAATTTGGCTCGAATTTCAGCTATTTTTGCGTTTATGTTGCTCCTCATGCCTCATTCGAAAGCTGGTCATCACTCCCGATCTTTGTACATGGGTCTGATTGTCACGGTCAATGCAGGATGCTATGATATTCTTATTGAACTCGTAAACTCGTGATTTTTCAGCAAAAGTCGCAAAACCAAAGATGGGTAGGGGGAAAGTGATTGACGGGATATCCGATAAAACTGCATACTAAAAGCAAGTGTAGCATATCAAGAAACTCGCAAACACTTCCAGATTGGCATAGCCTTGAGAACAGAAATTCTTAGAAAACACCCTAGCCATTAAGGGTGCACTCGACACTTGCCACGGTTTCGTACAAAGTGGCCCCTCCCTAATTTTATAATAAGGAAGGTCGCCCGATTTTGGCAGCATGGTAATTCTTCTTACCTTTCTACTAACTGATATCTATAGTATCACCCTGCTGGACGTAACCATTTCTCCACACGAGGATATAACAATTGCTTGTTGATCCGCGGCACCCACTGGCCACTACAGAGTTTGTCGTGTCCGGAATTGGATATCTGGCGGGCCAAATCCGCACTTTTTCTGGAAGCGAAAATGATGATTCCTTTATGGCGATAAAATTTTACAAAAAACGAGTAGGTCGACCCCCTGTTTTTTCGACATTTTAAACTGTCCTTTGGATGGGGAACACTTTAACATACATAAAAAGAAAATCCTCTCGTACGTTTTCTATGGGTTGCGGGTAGAATTTGACACATTTTCATATATTTTATGGATTTCTTTTAGAAAAGTTTAAGGAGGATTGCACGTCTTTCCTGTTCAATTTCAATAGCTCACATGTCTTCTGAAATAATGGCACGAGTGTGCCCATTTAGAAAATATATACTTTTACAAGGTTTTTGTTAAAGATTTTACATCTATTTATGGCCGAAGATCCGAACCCATGCCTGTTTTTAGCCGAACATGATTTAGGTGTGGAATTCACCCTAATGTTGCTCTGCCCTGTAAAGTGGTATATCAATGTCCACAGCAGGCCGTATGTGCGAGAAGAGCTATGCATGATGTATGTCCGAGGAGGCATTCTGTTCAATCTACAAATATAACTTCACAAACCTCTATTTCTTTTTTTGGTTATCCCATGTTAAGGCGTTTACTCCATCAGACGTCCATGATGCTATATTAACATCAGATGAGTTGTTTGAGCTACCTAATTCCGCTTAAGCCGGTGCTAGGGGCCGTGCACTGTTAAAAAATATGAACATGAACAAGAAAAAAAAACTTAGCATTTCTTAATTTTTCTCAATGTTTCTTGGGAGTCTGACAAGATAATTTTTCTTACCTAAGATTAATGCTATAAGAAATTATTTCTCAAGCAAGAATATTTCTCAATTTTTCTTACTTTTTCTTGGGAGTCTGGTAGGAAATTATTTCTTATTTAAGATTTACCTTTAAGAATTATTTTCTAGAACGAGAAAAGAAAACTCAATATTTCTTAAATTTTCTCAAATTTTCTTGGGAGTCTGACAAGATAATTTTTCTTATCTAAGATTAATGCCATAAGAAATTATTTCTCAATTTTTCTTACTTTTTCTTGGGAGTCTGGCAAGAAATTATTTCTTATTTAAGATTTACCTTTAAGAATTATTTTCTGGAACGAGAAAAGAAAACTCAATATTTCTTAATTTTTCTCAAATTTTCTTGGGAGTCTGGTAAGATAATTTTTCTTATGTAAGATTAATGCCATAAGAAATTATTTCTCACTTTTTCTTACTTTTTCTTGGGAGTCTGACAAGATAATTTTTCTCACCTAAGATTCATGCCATAAGAAATTATTTCTCAAGCAAGAAATTATTCCTTACTTCTTCTTACTTTTTCTTGGGGATCTGACAAGATAATCTTTCTTGCTTAAGATTTGTCACAAAAATTCTTTTCTTAAGCAAGAAATTATTTCTTACTTTTTCTTTCCTATCTGTGAAGATACATTGCAGGAATATTTTTCTCCGGCAAGAAAACTCGAGAAATTATTTCTTACCATTTTTCTCTCTTAGGTTTTCACTGTATCCTGTCATGATATCATATTGGAGCCACCTGCCCTCTGTTCATCGACCATACAAAAAACATACACCTTCCAAAATATCAAACTTCACATCATTTGATTCCTGAATAAAATTTTCCCTTCACACTCGGCATAAATTTAACAACATTCGTGCCATATTTGCTCTGTTTCCAGCCGTTTAAAATTATTTTTGAACTGCGCTATGGAAATACTCCATTTCACAAATCTTGTTTGCTTTCGATATTTAGTTCACATAATCTAGCCGAGTTCAAACTTACCACGTGAATCGGCAAGTGCGCAATAGGCCACCATGTGTTAGAACAATAATCTGTTGGTTGGTCATTTTAAATGTAGATCTACCACGTGGGTTGGTGTTGTTTCACGTAATAGTAATGCAGAGCACCATCATGACCATGAACAGATATGAAGCTCGAAACAGATACAAAATGGAACGAAAGTGCTGGATTATCCGTTGTTGTAAATTTTGATATTTAGGAAGGTATATTTTTTTTTTTGCATGGTTGATAGACCTGGGGGCAGGTGGCTCCAATATCGGACAATGTCGCTCATTTTACTCTTAAGGAGGTGAATAGGCTCTGACGTTATTCAGCCAGATAATATCACAATATCGAATATAGCTGTCATAACATCAGAGAAGACTAATTTCCCAGATGCATAAATGTCATACATGTAAATCCTGGAATAATGTATAGGAGTGAGACTTACAGTTCTATTTACTGGAATAGCCTATAAAATTGCAATGCAAAAACATGGAGAGTGTCAAAACATAAACAAGCCAGTTTTAATTAAAAGTTGCTTTTATTGGTAGTTAGATGTATTCTGAAAACACTATAATTTATTTGATCATGCTCTTATTTCAAATTAATTTATGACGGAAATCACTTTTCAATTAAAGTAGCTTCTTCTAGCTTCATGGGCAAAGCTACTTTATGCTGCTGTAGCTGAAACGAGCTGCAGTAGCCAGTTCTGGCAATCGTCTTAACAGACCAATGAAAACGAGACTCAGAATGCAACTGCAGCAAATTTTAATATTTACTAGTTAAGTTGTCCTCCAAATTAATAAATGCGTATCATTTCAACCCTTTTTGTAAAAATCCATAAGGCATCTCAAATTTGGTCCCGATTGAAGACATTGCAATTTTAATCATGTCATTCTTCCTGGCGAGACGAGGTGGCCCTTGAAGGCATTTGAAGAAAAATAGCTAAAAATAGCTCAAGTAAATTTAGCGAGGAGAGCTGTGACTCTCATAGGACTCAGAAGAGTGATTTAAAAATTGAAGAAGCTGATTTAGAAATATCGTAGTTAAAGAACTTCACATGATTTATTCACATTGAAAAGTACATTTTCTTTCAAGCTCCATGCGCCAAACTAGTATTGGTGTACAACTTTGTGTTAAAACAATCTAATTATAATTAAATATATCGGACTGTTGAGCGGACATGCGCCAGTTTCATTCAGAAAACACTGGTATAAACATATTTCTAAATTTGCACAATGTAGTAGTTCAGACTGGATAACAGACGTAGACTGCATGAAAATATTATTGTGTTCCCAACTATCAAAGAGATACTTTTTCCATATCAGTTCACAGTCAGTGTTGTAATCCCAAAATGATTTAGGCCTACTAATCAGGTTTTATTTCAAATATTTGAATATGATATGTGTATATGTACTGTGAAAGAAAGCTGTTTATTTTGGAATTATTGATTAGTATATGTCTGTTTAACTGAGTCTAGTTTAATAATAAAAATAGGCAAGTTGAGGAAAAATTTATTTCATTAAAACTGTCCATTTAAAGTATTTACTTCAAGTAAGTCATTCAATAGTTAAATATTTAATCATCTTCAATTATTGTTTTCATAAATTATATTTTCAGTGACCATTCACATAACTTATTGAAAACATAATGTTCATCATATACACATGAGACAATATAATTGATGACTTGGGGGCCAAACTCATTCGAAAACCTGTCGTCGCTACAGTAGCATGCCTAATCAAGCTTCTCAGGGTTCCCGATCGACCCACGAGTCTCCAGTCAGCCTCGTTCTGATCGAATGATTATTTCCACATACATCGGGCAGGAAAAAACTGTTGTTCTGTCAAGAAAATTTCAGGATTAAATTTATCTAACACTCAGTGGTTTGTAACTTGTGGTGATACAATTAGACTTGTATTTATTTGTCCGCAAGAGCAATCACTCGAAACCTTATGTGATCTTCGTTTACAACAACAACACAACTTATAGCACATTCGGGAAACAAATCTCAGGAGACGATTTTCAATGAAAAGTTTGCACTAATTACGAGCGCGATAAGAAGTGCAACTCACAACAAAGTAGGCAGAAATGACAGATTGGGGTGACGATTTTGGAAAACGATCTGCATCTTCTAAAGGGGTCATGGTGTCGTCTGCTCATGCAGCGAGTCCGTCTCACCAGCACATCCGGGATACTCGAACACGTGGCGCTTCAAATAGCACAAGGGAGGCAACTCGATGTATCTTGAACATGTGATTTGGAGTAATTTGTGTATGGTTATTTAAATAGATGTTTAACAGTGTTGCCGTCATTGTGATGGGGCTACTTGGTATTTATTTATACTAATTTACTACTAAGCTGCGCAGCTCAAGCGTTTACAATTAATCATTTAGCTTATATTGGCAAATGATTTGGGGTAACCGTAATGGAATGGTGTTTACAAATGAGTTGTAGCAGATAAATCATATGTTATTCCTAGCATCATAAATACATCATCTACATGTATATTCGATGAATTCTTTTAAACACTCTCGCCCCAAATCATTTGCTAATATTACGCAGCAATTATGACTTTACAGATATAGTTGCAAGCAGATTGAGTGAATAAGGTGCATGATAATTTATTCATAATAGCTACACTCTTTAAAATAATTTCTTGTATTTTTGCTTGAATGAGTGAAATTTTCTTAAACGAGAAATCACAGTTTTGTCCTCTACAGAAGAAGAAATTCAAGCAACTGACAAATAAGTCTTTTTCACATAAAAGGGAATAGTTTTGAGAACTCTTTGGTTGCTCTTAGCAATTTTGAACTCTGCTTGTTTTTTTATAAATATGCAGAAGTGTTTATTTTTCTTATTTAAGAAAAGTCTTAAATAAGTAAAAAGTGGATCCACAACAAGGAATTATTTCTTACATTTTCTTAAGAAAATTTCACTCTCTCGGGCAAAAATCACACGGTATGACTTTATAATGTCGTATATGTTTTCTGTACACCATAGAAAATTAAGATATAAATTTAAAAAACAAGTTTTTTTCGATGTAGATGTAACTTGCTTGACTAGAAAGAAAAGGCTGCTTTTAATCTCCTTTTCATAGCTAGGTGTACTCATTTATTGAAACAAAACGTCAATGGGATTCTGAAACCGTGAAGAAACAGTCCAATCAATGCAGTGAATGTGTTATATGGATTTAATAGACATCATGCAGGCAAATAATAAATGAAGTGGAATATGGCATACCGGTACTAAAAATTGAGCTTTGCATCAGTTTTGCCATTTCTTGGGTGAGAGTATTTTTCTTATACTAGTTTCTACATTTTATATGCAAAATACTACTTTAAGAAAATATTTCTTACTTTCATTGAAATAATCAGAATGTTTTTCTTGATAAAGAAAATAATTCTTATTCGAATAAATTTCATATATGCAAATATACTAGTCTAAGAAAATATTTCTTACTTTAATGGAAATAATCAGAATATTATTCTTGATAGAGAAAAAAATTCTTATTCCAAGAAATTTCAAGAAAAAAAATCTTGAGTGGGGACAAGTTTTAAGAAATTGTGGTTGGAGAGGTAAGAAAATTTAAGAAATTTCAAGATTATTTCTCTCAGATAAGAAATATTCAAGAAAAAATATCTAACATAAGAATTCTTTTTTTACTGTGTGTGGATACTTCATAGTCTCCACATGAACACTCCACATGAACACCTGCAATAAAAGCGCGGCTGAGATACTATTAAAGGCTCCGTATCCACCATATTCTCGGGTCTGAATGTTATATTTCGTCGAATACTTTCCTGTAGAGTCATATGGTTGCTTTTTAGTCGTCAGACGTCAATTTTTCCCACCTCTTGCATATCCCTCCACTTTACTTACCTCTAATTGACAGATTGCTAATACTTTACCATTAATGACACTACTATTCTTGAATCACTTTCTCTAAAGCGAATCGTCAAAAATATCCTCTATACTTATAAATGCATGGACAGAGCGTGCCGCGTACCGTACACACAGGCGGATACGCATAATTCCGAACGTATCAGAACAGGTGCGCCTTAACCTTAGATTCCTACAGAAACTATTTCACCCAGGAACTCGGAGTATACGACATGACATATTATGTCCTAATTGAAGCTTCGGGCGTCAAATTCTTTCACTTAAACATGTGCGTTCACTGACTTCGTGCTGCTGGCAACGAGGGGTCAATGAATGGCACCAATATACTAATTTGTACAGTTCTCGTTATTATATTCTGATATTGTTTTCTTCTTTGCGCTTATATTTGTAATTTGCGGATTGAGTGACGTCCAAATGATAACCCAGATTGATCAGGTCACTTTCACAGCACATCTTTGTGGTTTGCGAGAGCATATAGTCCGAAGACTATCGCGATAATATGAACAATAGTCCACATAGGGACCACAGTTGTCTTCATTTTGCATACTCCCATTTCCTCCAGTCTCTAGATTCCAGATTTCAGGTTCCTAATACATAGCTGCCTAAATTAAGCAAATAATCAGATCGTTGATGGAATAATAACAGAATGTCAACTTTTATCTTAGCAGGTTAATAAATAGACATTGCATTTTATTTGGATTGAATATTTCTCTGACTGAATATGCTGGGGGAGTTGGACCTCCTGGTGTGTGGTATTAACTTGAGATCTTCTGAACTACAATGACGCCAAGCTATGTAAACACATGATTATTTCAAAATGACGTCACAATAGATACAAAAGGTAATCTGTTACGATCAGTTCGCTATGCAGTATGATCGTCGGTGGTATATTGTATTGTACAGAATGCAGTATCCATGATCAATGGCTACTGCAAGTGTGTGTGTGGAGGAAGAGAGTGCGAGGGAGAGAGATTAAACGTCTCGTTCAGCAAAGACTGCAAATGTGTCGACGAATCTTTGACGATATATATTGACAATGCCACTTGCCATGCCATGTTGACAAATATTGCAGGAAGATATTGAATGGGTTTCATTGGAATAAATCGAATACAACGCAGATATTCAGATGATATCACCTGATTTTTCATAGATTAATGCTACTTCCTCTGAAATTTTACAATTACAACACATATAAGGGAAGTGATCATTGAAAACTGTTGACCGCTTCTATCTTGCAGGAAACTCGCCTATGTTTATGTATACTATGATTGTCTTTTTGAATTTGGTGCTAATGCTGTTATATGGAATATGGAATAGGTCTTTGGATTATGGACGACGGCTGAAATATGAATGACGGACCATTTGAAGAGTATTATTCGTAGTAATATTCGAACCCCAATGCAGATAGTTAACCGATCTTCGAAGATCATGAATTCCGCCGTGACGGAATCACCGTTGGAAGGATTCTTTTTTTATTCAAAGCCAAGTACTCGGAAGTCCCGTGGTCATACCCATGTAGTTTTATGTTTAGTTTGCTATTCTATAGGACATCTGCTTACGGATCTCTGATGA
>JAVTVY010057155.1:0-29512 GCA_036873755.1 Hanleya hanleyi | reverse complement strand
ACAGACCGCCGACCTCAACACCGTTCCAACAGCCGGGTGGGGTACCACCCACAGCCCCACAGTGGGTGGAAGACGAAGTCCTGAAGAGTGTACCTGCCTCGTTCAAGAAACAAGCTGGCCTGGTATTACAACGGATGAAACAGAATCCTAACATGACTTGGAATGATAAAGGCGAACTCCTGGTACAGAATCAGGTGGTCCCCGGGACCCACATGACGGATTTAGTTAATGACCTGATGTGTCAACGCAGGACGCACACGAATCCTCGAGGATGGGAGGTCTTCGCTCAGGGCTTGAAAGACATGCATGTACCACAGGAATTGGTGGGGAACCCTCAGCGCTGGGCCTTTATGCAGAATGTGAGTACACCACCAGAACCTTGGGAACCGGAGTCACCTCCCAAATCACCACCACGGCGGGCACCTACGTTTTCACCGCTTTTACCACGCCACCCCCTGCAACCACCAAGAGCTAAATCACCGCGACCATCACGACGATTAGCGCCCAATAGCTGGGAGAAGTATTAAAACCAACAGCAGCAGCAGGACAGCTCAGTCATCATGTTTTACCTCACCCTACCCAGTAACAGCTCGGCTGATGTGTTTCCTGACAACACCTTGACCAAGTACGTGACCCAGTTACCACAACCGTTGCATTTACCTGGACGCTGGGAATGTGGACTCGTGGATATCCAATACCCTTACTCGTGGTACAACGTGCGAGCCAATGAAGTATGGTACGAGGTGACCTACGAAGGACAAGAAACTCGACTCAAACTACCCGAAGGTCAATACGATACCCCCAAGGAGTTCATGGGTGGACTGAGAAGTCTGATGCATTATAAGTCTCTACGAGACGTCACGAATACTTCAAAACCCATCAAATCTTTCCCCTTCAAAAATCATGTGGACTTCGATTACAACGCACACAACGACAAGGCCAATCTCACGCTCAGCCCCAACGTAAGTGTCGAACTCAGTCCTACCCTACAGCAAATGCTGGGTTTCAATTACCAGGGGTACGCTGGCCCCACCGGCGAGATAGGCCACATCCCGATGGACATGCGTGGTGGTATGTATGGCCTGTACGTCTACTCGGACGTGGTCGATGCACACATTGTCGGCGACAGCAACGTACCTCTACTGCGCGTCTGCCCGGTGAAAGGCACGTATGAGGCACGGTGTGGCTTACCGGATAGTTTAAATTATTATCAAGTCACCCACAGTTTCAGGCATATCGTGTATCTACCGGTCAGTCAGACCGATATTAGCTCCATCGTCATCGATATAAGAGACGACACGGGACGATCGGTGGCATTCGAACGAGGAAAAGTGGTGCTGACACTTCATTTCCGTCAAGTCCGAGCGGTTCACTTTGCATAATGAAGGTGCCTTATCAATGCCATACAGCCAGTTACGTCGATCATTACACCAAACAGGCCGGGGGTAACTTTCCTGTCTTTGCGGGTACACGCATGCAACGAGGACATGGGCTGGGGAACATACTCGGGAGCATCGTCAAAACGTTCCTGCCCTTGGTGACGCGTGGGGTCAAAGCGATCGGCAAACAAGCGGTGCGCAGTGGACTGCAAGTGGCCGGTGATGTCTTGGGGGGTACGGCACCCAAAGAATCCTTGAAACGGCGGGCCAAAGAAGCGGGAGGCGTCTTGGTGGCCAAAGCACAACGCACCGTAGGGAATAAAAGAGCTGCCCCACCGAGACCACGCACCAGTCGACGACCGACCCAGCGACGACGCACATCGAAGAAGACCAAGGATATCTTTTCTTAAAGATGGCTTTCATCCATGCCGAGTCGTGTCCTTCTACCAACAGTGAATTTGATTTATGGACCGTCCCACCTACTCAGACCAGTGCCGAAGAGGGTCAATGGGTGGAACATCTGCCCCTTTCCAGCATTACAGCCACAGGCCCCATTGAATTCACCATCACCAACGCAGATACGACCTACCTGGATTTAGCCCATACGTACCTATATGTGAAAGCTAAAATCACCAATAAAGATGGGACAGTCCTGAAAGCAGAGGCACCCGTGGATCCAGTGAATCTCTGGCTTCATTCGCTATTCCAGCAAGTGGATATAGCCCTGAGTGATAAACTGGTGAGCGCCTCGACGAACACGTACCCGTACCGAGCCTACATCGAAACACTGTTATCCTACGGGCGTGACGCTAAAAAGTCGTATTTGACAGCCCCGTTGTTCTACCGAGATACCCCAGGCAAGATGGAAGCGAGTCCTGATAATGCCGGCTACACGGAGAGAGTGGATTTCACAGCAGAGAGTCACTCGGTCGATATGATGGGACGTCTGCATGTGGACTTATTCATGCAGGACCGATACCTCTTGAATGGAGTACCTGTCAAAATACGACTAGTGCGCGCAACGCCTGCGTTTGCCTTGATGGCCCCGAATGAGGACCTCGAGTATAACATTGTCATCCAAGAGGCAAGTCTGTTTGTACGCAAAGTGAAACCGAGCCCAGGTGTACAGTTGGGGCACATCAGAGCCTTGGAGAAAAAACCAGCCCAGTACCCGATTCGACGAGTACAGACCAAGGTCTTTTCCGTTCCTAAAGGCAATATGATTGTCAATCAAGAAAACCTGTTCCTGGGGGATTTGCCCAAGCGTTTAACCCTAGCCTGTGTGGAGAACGTGAGTTATAATGGGACTCTCTCGAGGAATCCGTTCAACCTAAAAGCGTTCAACATCAATTTCGTGGCCCTGCATGTGGATGGCCAACAGGTACCGGCACGCCCCTTACAACCTAACTTTGGAACGGACAATTACATCCGGAGCTATCTGAACCTCTTCACAGCAACTGGCCAAATCAACCAAGACGAGGGAAATATGATCAGTCGAGACGATTTCGGCAGAGGGTACACATTGTTCTGTTTCGATCTGACTCCCACCTTAGACAACGATCATCAACTGAGTCTCGTCAAGAAAGGCAACTTACGCTTGGAACTGCATTTCGGGACACCTTTACCGAAAACCATCAATGTGATCTGCTACGCTGAGTTTGACAACATCATTCAAATCGATAAAAGCCGTAACGTGCTGTGTGACTTCGCCACCTAACATGGATACAGACCAGATAACCACGGTGCTGGAGACTGACCCAGGGACACGTAGGGTGTTTCAAGGGGTGTTCGCCCGAGATGTGTTCCCATTAGACCGTGTGTATCCGGCTGCTTACGTCCTGAATACAGACCCGATGGATCGGCCCGGTCAACACTGGGTGGCCGTGTACTTGACAGAAGAGCAGGGCGAATACTTTGACCCGTACGGCCTACCACCCCTCCATCCCGATTTAACAGACTTCATGGATCAAGGCACAGAGACGTGGTGTTGGAATACTAAAACGTTGCAAAGCCTGGACAGTATGGTGTGCGGACAATATTGCTTGTTTTACCTGTACCATCGATGCCGGGGAAGACCCTTATCTACCATCGTCCACATGTTTGACGAGTACCCCAAGGCTGAGGACCGAGATGTACTCGTCTATGACTGGGCCGCCCATCATTTCAATGTACATGTCCCGTTCTGGGCTTGAATTCTTTCAATGAACACACACCCGCTGTTCTGGGCTTGAATTCTTTCAATGTACAAGCCCCTTGTTCTGGGCTTCAGTTTTCACGTGGTTGTTCTCACGTTGTTGTTGTTCACTGAATAAAAAATGAGATCTCACCAAAAAAACCCTGTCTTGTGTGTTTTATTCATAATGCATCTGGAGATTCAGTCAAACTGAAATCAGTGGTGTAGGATGGGGCCAAAATGTAACCCATCAAGGTTAGAATGCAAGCGCACTATAGTAAAAATAGAGAGCCAATGAGATCAGCCCACAGACCAAGTACGTGTATTTGGTCTAGGTTTGGAGCGGGCATTTCATTGAGGTACGTGTATACGGTGAGTGAAGACTCGTCCAACACGTATAGATTATGACTATAAGTTCTATGTATTCTCCGAACCTTGCCGAAAGGGAGACCGTTTGACCTTGGAGGTGACCTTTGACCTTTTGACCCGCGCGTGCGCACTGACGGTGATGACGCGCACTTCCGGAGAACCCCCGCGCGCGCGCTGCGTGCTGGGCCAGGTCGGTGAAAAGGTCCCGGAGGTTGAACATCCGGACTTCTAAGGACGTCTCTTTCAGTGCTCGGGATGTGACCCATCAATACCCAGAAACCCAACAGAGGTGTTAAGACCATGATATAACCTGCTCGGAACATGGTTAGTACGAATGTTTCGGTGGTGGTGGTGTTCAATAAAAAACTGCATGAAAACCCAAGTGAAGTTCGAATATTTATTAAGGTGAACATTTTAAGAATGTATGTACAAGTATATAAGAACGTTGCAAACAAGAATTAAGGTGAACGTATGTATATAGAGAGAGAAAAATCACAGTGAAGTATATAACAGTTCAACCGAGTCATCGCACTGACGTATATCGAGTACTTATTCAAAAGAATGACAAACAAGTTCATGGTGTAATGTATATATAGAGAGTAATTTAGAGTCCAAATATGTATGTCCATTAGAAAAGTCCGGGTATAAGATATGTTCACAAGTCCAGGTAAGTGGTGCTGATGCCATCGGCCAACACTTTCCGTTTCGGGTAGAAAAATGTGAAGGCATCTCGTTTCTGGATGTAGGTTCGCATCTGGTGGTCGACGACCCGGAATCCTCGGTTAGTGCCACTCGCACTAATCTGGCTTTGGAGTACGTCCAGGTACAAGGCTTTGTCGATGTTGGGGTCACGCCGGTTGACTCCTTTGCAACTGAACTTATTGTTTCCATCTCCACCGTAACAGAAGTAGGTCTTGGACGACAGGGCGATCATGGCATCTCCGCTCCACTCCAGCTTAAACAGGCCCGGCGTCCGCTTGTCGTACTGGTAATGGTCACGTCGAGGTAGCCACTGGTCCCGTTCCACCTCATACTGTGCGCGTAACTCCGGTTTCCCAATCCGCATTAGAGACGGCCATGTAGGCAGAGTCCGTGTTCATTTCCATGAGTTGCCAATCGGCTGGGTCGAAATACACACCCATGAAATCGTAGAGGAACTGGAGCATTCTCAGCTTGGCCACCTGGTATACCATACATCCAATTTGGAGGGGGAGGTTGTAACGAATAACCCTTTTGGCTGAAGAGATTTCATAGGTATCATCATCGATGACGTCGACGGACCGAAACAGAGGCGAGTTGATCTTTTTGCGGGCTTGTTTGGTTGTACAGATATTGACGTTGACGTGCTTGTCTTGGTTGATGACCGTTTTTCCGTAGTAACCATTGCCTGTCCATTTCCAAGATTCACCGATGATGGCCTGACTAGGATCTTGATCGCCTTGACGACGGGCAGACGTCACGATGTCGGCATTCCGCGCGAAACAGGCATTGGGTACGTACTGAAGGGCTTGGTACACGCGCGTCACTTCGAGGCCATGGCTCATGTACCACTGTAGCAGAGGGGTGCCCAGCAAGATTTTCTCTGCCCACATACTCCCAATCAACATTCGACGAGGTTGTTTCAATACGTCATGTTCCTCAGCATAGGCGCCCATGGTCTCTCCAATGTCAGCCCGACCCACCAGCGTGTTCTTGAAGATAGGCGGACACTGGGCGAAGAGGGGCTTGAGATGGTCGGGAACATGGAGGTCGCATTCGACAAATCCATACAGGGTCCCGGAACGAACGGCGTCGAAAAGCTGTGGCAGGGTCAAGAGTGGTCGGCGACTCAACGGGTACTCGCGCGCTTTAAGGAAGTCGCGTAAGTGTGGGAGGGCCTGGCACATGGTGTGAAATTCACACTCCCACAGTTCGATCAGATGGTACCCCAACTCTTTGACGTAATCTCCATTCTCCACCACTTCTGTTCGTAATTCTTCTGCTGATTTCCCACGTCGTTCGTTGAAGCGTCCAGCGCTGAAAGGACATTGGTGGCCGTGCCAGTAACACCCATAAAATTGAAATACGGTCGGTGTTCCTTGTACAAGGGCAAACCCATCGACGGGGAGTCGACGATCTCCTATACGCTTCTCTGTGGCGTTGGTCTGATGGCGTATATAAATTCCCCGTCGATCGGCTTCCCAATCCAACCACTGGTCGGCGAGATGTTTGTACGGCGTACGTTGAGGTGTGAAATGTTGACCGTCTGCCCACCAGCGCGTATAATGCCCGCTGGGCATGGGTTGGGCGAGCGACCACAGGTACAGGGCATTGGCGTCGAATCCAATGATTTTGGCACAGGGTTTCCCACCGGGAAGAGTAGTGACATCCTTCTCATGGTAGCGGTGAAAAATAAGGCTAGGTCCGCCGACGATGTTCTGTTTTAAACAATCGTACATGTCCTCATCTTTTTGTTGTATCAGTGAGAAGTAGGTAGGACACTCTTGGAAGAGATGGCGAAGCGCGAGACCCGGTAAACTCAAACACTCCTTGAAGATGTCGACGTGCATCTCGCGACGAAAGAGTTGAACCATTTTCTCGGCCGCTTCGAGGAAAGGGACCACATCTAAGTTGTTATACCACACCAGGAAATCTCGCAAGGTCTGCATGTGTTGGTCATTCCATACCTGCTGTAGTTCCCGGTACGTGTCTTCCGGACATTCCACTTGCTTGAGATCGTCGAAGAACGCGTCCCGGGGTGGCAACTGTGTTTCCTCCAAGCGGTCGAGTGTCGATATATAGATGTAAGGGAACCTCCCTTTGGTTTGTGCACAGTCATAGGCCTTCACCCACTGATCGTAGCTATAATTAGGTGCTAAGTAGTTCCGTACATCCAGGAAATGGAGTGATGTGGTGGTGAGGGCCATGTGGTTGTTGATCTTTTTGATGACGGACTTGATGGTATCGGACTGGGCCAAGTAAGGGTAGAGAAATTCCTTCACCATGTTCAGATCGTATCGCCCCGAGTTGAATCCGAGCACCGGTAACTGGCTTAAGTATTGCAGGAAGCGGATTTTCAATTTCTCCGCATACGGTTTAGGTAAAGGCACATCCTGCGGTTGCATGGGCTCCGGCTTGTCGGACTCTGACTCGGACTCTTCATCGTCACTGAACGCTACACCCAGTGTAGGAATGCGGTCGTCGAGTTGGTCCAGTACGTCCTGGAACTTGGACACCAATAGTTCTGTACTGGCCGCACTCACTTCCTCTAAATAGTCCATCATCCGGGTAATCAAGTCATGGGCGTCGCCGGTGGACACGAAACAGACCGGTGCAGCGTCATAGCCAGGTACGTTGCTGGAAATACTGACACTCAGGGGAATATGGCGCTGCGTCCACTGTGTTTTCGCCGAGGCTGCATCCATCGGTTCCAACATCGCCTCGAAATCGTAACATGCCCGGTAAGGAAAATAACGATGCTCTTCTGGTATGATGAGACCTTCATCGGCCAGTTCCTCGAAGATGGTGGGCGTGTTATGGTACACGCCGCCAGGAAATTTCCGTTTCACAGTGTGATCACAAATCTTCTCGTGTCGATGTAGGTGGTAAGACGCTTTGAACACCCGATGGCATTGGGCACAACTGTAGGATTGCGCGTACAGACTCATATCATAGATCAGGGAAAAATGATTCACCCCGCCGTCGTCGAAGATGTTGACTTTCATGGTGGAAGCATACCGTTCTGAAGACCGATGCACCAATTCAGCCACAAATGTGTCATGATCCGCCTCCTCATCCTCCTTCTCTTCCCGTAGTAAACGGTACACAAAGATATTGACGTTGAACAGGGACTCCACGACATCCAAATTCTTAAATGGGACTCCCCGGAACTGCCGCGGATCTAGGTCTTGTTCCTCTAAATAATGTCTCCAATAGATATTGGCCCTACTATCACAAGCCTGGGGATGACATTCGTCCAAATGAATGGCTAAACACCGGAACAGACATTTCTGGTCTTTGTAGGGTCCATTTGCGCCTCCGTTTAATGCATACAGTCCTTTTCGATTGAGTAGCCAAGCGGGAAGAATTACAGGAGCACCGATCGGATGATCTCTCATTTTGGTCACGAAAAATGTCACGTTGGTGACCATTTCCACAGTCCACTTGGTATTGGGGCGTTGCAACCGGGCCCATTCCAATGGGTCCAACGTAGTCAGTTGGTCGATGAGGGGCTCCAGTGACGCACGATTGATGATGGTGAATGGTTTGTCAAACACATAGGTATTATTGCTCGGGTAAAAATACCGTACCTGGTCCGTCTCTTTGTGCCGTAGAATATAGCCGAATGTCATATTCACTTTGAATGCTGTCACTTGGTCTCTGAAAATGTTCTCGGCATAGTTAGGAAGATACGCGAGGTCCTGTAGCCGGAAATTATACAAATCTTGAATAGGGCGATGACGGTGGAAACATCGTCGGATGGTGCTCCAATGGCGCCGATAGATGTCACTCACAGGGTGGTTTTCGGGCAAGGCGTCAGCGGGAGGCACAGCTGGATCCTCAGGAAAGTCGTGTTCGCCTCTCACATTCTCACGCGCCAAGGGAGATCTCGATCGGTCACGTCGCCTCATCCTGATCGTATATACTCCTGTAAAATAGAGCCGATTTTGACAATGAATCGGTCACGACTTCTTATTTCTTTGGAGGGGCAAGGTCAATAGGACTTGCGCTTTTTATATTACTAAAATGTGAAGTAGATTACATCTTACATCTAGCTTTAAGCCCGTGATATGCATATGAAGTATTCTGGGGCATGGTCAGTACTTCCCAATTTTCCCTTTGTCTACTACTCGCCGATTTTTTATTTTTTTATTTTTTATTTTTTTTGTTTTCCCCGAGAGCTACAACATGACACGTCACTCTACCCAATCGGGCCACTAATGCTCCACCTAGACTCCAACATACACCCACATAACACCCAAAATGCCTGCTTTCTCTACTACGGCCAGACTGCGCATGCGCAGACCATTGAACACGGACGGACCATTAGTCCAGTGGGATGCTACTCCACGAGAGCTTCAAAATAAGACCTCAACCGACATCATCGGTTCACTAGGGGCTCACCTAGACCTCAACATGTCCACCAAATATGCACCTATGCACTGAGCCAGTAGACCTATGGGGTTATATACAGACCTACCCGGTACTTAAAAACAAATTTCATAGCTTTTCCCCAGCGTATTCTACAATCTCACAGCCCATAGTAAAACCCACAAAAATGACCACCCCTACTTAAGGCAAAATTTATGGAAATGCGCGAATGAGAGGATTGGCCTAGACCGAGTTGTCTCCCTTGCGTAATAAGGTTCAGATGGCGCTATGATTGGAAATGTGCGATTATCCGGGGAATTGTACCAATTGCCATCCTATGCGCCATTTTGTGACAAAACTTAAATTCGTGCATCATATTATTCTAGAATGTATTGTGAACACTTTGAGATAAACTGAAACGTACGGGTAGGAGAGATCTTGTCTGTTTAGTCAATTGTTGGATCATGTCGTCTGCCAGTTCGTTGTTGGTGCTGGCAGTACTACGTTGTAATCTCAGCTGAGCCATGCGCGAGGCATGGTGTAATTCTTGTTGTTAAAGTCAATGAGTGATTTTGAGCGACAAACTCTATAAATAGTAAGATCGTAGGCATATATAGTGATGGTGTACGGATATTTCATGATGTAGCGGGAATGTGTAACGTAGAACAAATGTACGGTGTCCCATTCCAAATATTACCTCAAAGGCAGCAAACGAGTTAGCAATGTAAGCCTGAACAATTATATTTTCAATGAATACAAGGTTGTCTTGAGAAATATATCTCAAAATATGATTAATTAATGATTTTCCATCATGACAAACGAACACGGGCTTCCAACAAATATGGCGGTGGATATTCGAAGCTCGAAGTGAGAAAATTGCCAAACTTCAAAAATTCAGATCTCATCAACCAGAACGTCTTATGTGCTCACAGTTATTGACTATATCGTAAAATATGTATACTTGCTAACCTTAGTTGGATTCGTCATGAAATAATTTAGAAATAAGTAATTCGAGCACTTTTTGTGACATAGCAAAACGAAGAAGGGGGAGGGGGGATACTAGCATAGATATTATTAAAAAATAATGTATATTACATACGTGTACGACGTTGATTGGTGTTACTGTGTGATACTGGTCAATGATACTGGTCAGGCAGATGATTACACACAGGCAGTGATCAGGGAGGTCCGTTAGGCAGGCAGTGGTCAGGTAGGCAGGCGGGCAGGAAAGTCGGTGAGGCAGGCAGTGGTGAGGTAGGCAGGCGGGCAGGAAAGTCGGTTAGGCAGACAGTGGTGAGGCAGGCAGGCAGGCAGGCTAGAGGTGAGGCAGGCTAGAGGCAGGCAGGCAGGCTGGTCAGGTCAGGTCAGTCAGAGTGCTCCGCAGGGTAGTGCAATGAATACACCCCACCCCTAAAAATCGCCTGCTTTTATACGTTTTTCTACAATCCGCCATCTTAAACCCACCACCCACCACCACAAGCCGCCATCTTAAACCCACCACCCACCACCACACAGCCGCCATCTTAAACCCACCACCCACCACCCACAGCCGCCATCTTAAACCCACCACCCACCACCACACAGCCGCCATCTTAAACCCACCATCCACCACCACACAGCCGCCATCTTAAACCCACCATCCACCACCACACAGCCGCCATCTTAAACCCACCACCCACCACCACCACCACAGCCGCCATCTTAAACCCACCACCCACCACCACACAGCCGCCATCTTAAACCCACCACCCACCACCACACAGCCGCCATCTTAAACCCACCACCCACCACCACAAGCCGCCGCCATCTTAAACCCACCACCACAAGCCGCCATCTTAAACCCACCACCCACCACCACAAGCCGCCATCTTAAACCCACCACCCACCACCACAAGCCGCCCATCTTAAACCCACCACCCACCTCCCACATCCGCCATCTTAAACCCACCACCACCCACATCAGCCGCCACAACACCTATAGATTATGTTTATTACTAGGACGTCAGCGAAATACTAGTACCCATCCTCCGTATGGCAGAACTGTACAACCCAGAACAAGTCTAGACATGCCTTGATCACGTGATCGTCATGGGAAACGCCCACTGGGGAATCCCCCACTGGGAAACCCCGCCACACTTCCGCCACAAATCTGCGCAGAAACACCTGCGCACTCGTCAAAATATGGTCTGTAATGCACTTTATATACTACTGTCCGCTTTCTAAGCGTGTCCGAAAGCAGCTGAAAAGTGGGAAAAAGAACTTCAGAAATCATTTGATATTTCATGGTGAAAAATGTTCATATCATTCCTTTCAAGATTGGGATTGAAACGAAATTAAAGTGGTTTCAATATAGTATTCTAACTCGAACGTTGACAACAAACTGTTTCTTATGCACTATTTCCTGTATTACAGATAATTTATGTACCTTTCGTAGAGAGTGTCCAGAGTCTATAGTACATTTACTATGGTCATGCAAGCATACGTCAACAATATGGACTAGCTTTCAAACGTGGGTTTGGGAAAAAACGGGGATCAGATTGGATTTAACATTAGAAAAAGTTATGTTTGGATACACACACACACCGCAAACAAAAATTATTAATGCAGTGCTGATCATGGTAAAATACTATATCTACAGACAAAGGACAAAGGGACAACTATTATATATACAATCTGTTAATCGGAAATTGGACTTTCACTATTCTATTGAAAGATTTATTGCTGGCACAAACTGCACGTGGGATAAATTTAATGCCCGGTGGTCCAGCTTCCACACATTATTTAAGTAACCTGAGAGATAATGTTATTATGTATAATCTGTGTGTACTTTTTGCTGTTTGCTTTTCTTTTTCATTATGTATGTCCGATTCACGTCAATGGAGTGAATAAAATCTATAAATTATTAAAAAAAAGCGTGTCCGTTGTGGAGGCTAAGAATGTCCGGTGGCTACACAGAAAAAAAATCCTTAAAAATTTAAGGAATATTCCCCGACTATTACACCACCGGAATATTCCTCAACATAACTAAGGAAAATTCCTTACCATGTTAAGGAATTTCCTTAACATGCTACGGAATATTCCTTATTGAATTTTAAGGAAAGTAGTATAGAAAACCCTTTTAACCCCTTATTTTGCCGGGGGGATAACTTGCCTCCACCAGGGGGCGCCACCAGCTCAAGAGACCAAAAACTACCTCCAACACAGAAGAGTTCCAATCTAGAGGGAGGTAAATCTGGGTCACCATAGTTTCGCCAAAGGGCCCCTGGGCATGTATTCTTCCGCGGTGATGCGGTCTGGCGGTGATGCGGTCGCGGGAAAAAACTTCCGCGGAGAAAAAGTAGTCCCCAGACTTCAAATACGCTGCATGGTCCGATTGGGTCGAGTGAGGTATCAAAGTGAAGCATTCGTGAAGGGGCATCCAGTCATGGGTGGGTGCATGTAAAATTAGGATTTTTTCCCGAAAATATAAAAAGCGGAACACGGACTTTAACCCTAAAATAGGAAAAAACACCTATCAACCCTAGACAAAAGGGCTAATATCGGTCCTGGGCTTATTGGGACCTGCCTATCAAGTCAATGGAGTGGGTGCATGTAAAATTAGGATTTTCCCCCGAAAATATAAAAAGCGGAACACGGACTTTACCCCTACAATATGGGTCTGTATTATACAATATAAGGAAAAATGCCTGTATGGGGTATGGGGATGGTAAGACTTCAAATACGCTGCATGGTCCGATTGGGTCGAGTGAGGTATCAAAGTGAAGCATTCGTGAAGGGGCATCCAGTCATGGGTGGGTGTATGTAAAATTAGGATTTTTCCCGAAACTATAAAAAGCGGAACACGGACTTTACCCCTAAAATAGGGGAAAACACCTATCAACCCTAGACAAAAGGGCTAATATCGGTCCCCGGGCTTATTGGGACCTGCCTTATCAAGTCAATGGGGTGGGTGCGTGTAAAATTAGGATTTTTTCCCGAAAATATAAAAAGCGGAACACGGACTTTACCCCTAAAATAGGGGAAAACCCCTATCAACCCTAGCCAAAAGGGCTAATATCGGTCCCCGGGCTTATCGGGGCCTGCCTATCAAGTCAATGGGGTGGGTGCGTGTAAAATTAGGATTTTACCCCGAAAATATAAAAAGCGGAACACGGACTTTACCCCTAAAATAGGAGAAAACTCCTATCAACTCTAGCCAGAAGGGCTAATATCGGTCCCCGGGCTTTTCGGGGCCTGCCTATCAAGTCAATGGGGTGGGTGCATGTAAAATTAGGATTTTTTTTCCGAAAATATAAAAAGCGGAACACAGAGTTTACCCCTACAATATGGGTCTGTATTATACAATATAAGGGAAAATGGCTGTATGGGGTATGGGGATGGTCAATTTTTTTCGTGGGCTTTACTATGGTTTGTGGGGTCTCGTTTTTCTCGTCTCGCCAAGAAAATGACAATGGGAAGGGTCCCGGAGCGAATTGGTGAAATTTTTGGGAAAAGTCACCGAGGTCTGTATATAGGCTCATACTGGCTATATGGGGGGAGGGGTCGTTTTTCTCGTCTCGCCGAGAAAAACACAATGGGAGGGGTCCCGGAGCGAAGCGGTGAATTTTTTTGGAAAAAGTCACCGAGGTCTGTATATAGGCCTGTGGGGGGTATAGGTCCAACGTTCATCGTGATATGGGTTGTTTGGTCTTGTTTTTCACGTCTCGTCATTTAGAACACGATGGGAAGGGTTTCGAAGCGAAACGGTGAAATTTTTGGAAAAAGTTCACCGAGGCCTGGGTAAGCCCATAGGCCTATACTGCATGGCTATGGGGTATAGGCCCATACGGGGTGGACGTTTTGGGGTCTAGGTGAGCCCCTAATGATCCTAAGGTGTCGTATGAGGTCTTATTTTGAAGCTCTCGTGGAGGAGCATCCGACTGGAATAATAGTTCGTCCGTTTTCAATATTCTGCGCATGAGCAGTCTGGCCCGTAGTATAGAAAGTATGTGGGTGTGTGGGTGTGTGTTTGGGGTAGAGATGGACCGTTATGGGTCCGAATGGGTCGTGGAAGATGTCAAAGTGAAGCTTGTGTGGGGTAGAGTCAGAATGGCGTGTTTTTAAAATGCAAGTCGCGTCAATCTGCGCATGCGCAGTTGGTTGTAGTAAGTCAAGTGGCCATTTTGGGGCAGTGCAAGAAGGTATTTGGTGTCGAGATGGACCATCCTTGGTCCGATTGTGTCGTGGGAGGTGTTATCTTCCGGTTTCACTAAAACTACCTCCGAACACAGAAGAGTTCCAATGTTCCCCTTAGCATATCGGTCCCCGGGCGTATCGGGGCCAATCGTAGTTACGCCTTAACGCTCTAACATAACGCCTTGACGCAATGATATAGACCGGAGAGAGAACAACAACAACAACAAGGATGACACTTGAGAGAACAACAACAACAACAAGTTTTTTTTCCATATAGTTTATTTTCCCCAATGTTACATCATACTCACGCTGGGGGAGCCGCGTTGGGTATGTTTACAAGTCAAAAAGACTCTTGCCCAATCAGAGGCCACCATTTGCATCTGTCCTATTCGTTCCTGTCCGTTAGATTCTTGTCCAATCAGAAGTCGCCATTTAAGAAAGTTCCATCTTTACTCGGTGTGACCTAAGCGTCGTCGGGCAGGCCTGGATATTCTTCGGGCAGCATGTCCTGAAACAGTTGTTTGCGCATTCTGATCGCATTTTTCAGGGCCTCGATGGGTGGTAGCCCCATAGCCTCTTCCAAGTGACGCTTGGTCTTCATGATGGATCTGTGCGTGGGGTCGCCTTTCATTTCAAGCGGTAGTAAGGTATACTGTTCATAGATCGCCATGGCTGTTTTCCTGATGCGGGGGCGCATTTGGGTGTACGTCTCTTGTAAATTATCCTCTCCGGCGTCCTCGATCGCTGCAGCGTAAGTATTGATAGCTGCTGTCACAATACGATCCCAGAAGGTAGGTTCTGCCTCACTTTCCACGGACGTAGGCTGACTATCTGAGGTCAAGCTCTCCGTATCACTAGATAGACTCTCAGCAATCTCTGTTTCGGTATCAGTCGATACACTCTCAGCAGTCTCTGTATCAGCATCCGCCTCAACGGACTCCTCAGAGTCTTCAATCCCATGTATATTTTTCTGGTGTCGCATCATATCGTAACGTCTGGTGAACGTGCGTTCGCACTCAGAGCAAGTATAAGCCATGTTGACGGTTGAACGTCGACTGTGCGTGTTTTTGGAAATACGCTTGCTTTTATAGACAGTAACGCCCATCAACGCTTAGCTTAACGCTTCAACGCCCTGGTGAATTAGCTCAGAAGCTCTGATTTTCATGGAATTGACACCAATTCATCGAAATGTAGTGACGCCCGTCAACGCCCATCGTTACGCCTTAACGCCCGTCTCAACGCCTTAACACACTTTCTTAACGCTTTAACGTCGTTTAATGATGCGTTCGAACAAATGTTTCTTTTGTGCTATTGCTCTGACATGCGCCGCTTTCCAGTTCATGCCCGAGGTTTTCAACATCGACGCTGTTCTTTCAATTTCCATATGGACTGGGTCCTTATCCAACAATTTCATATGGGTCACGAGGTCGACATACCGCTGACGTAAAGCCCGTCGTAGTCTGGGTGCCAATCTGTTATGGGCTAAAATTGCGGCTTCCTCTTTCGAATACCCTTTGCGTTGAAACTTGTTTTCTGTGACCCTCAACGTCTTGCCCATCTCGGCGTTCATACTTTCTTTGAACACATCCTTCCATAGCCTCGAGTTCACATTATGTTCATTCCCTTGTACGGGTTTGAGTTGGTCCTTCACGGTTGGGTGATATTCCGGGACTGATGGTATGAAGGGACCCCGCTGTATGGGGGGGGGTTGCTGCCGCTGCTCTACCAGCTGTGGACTCGGTGGATGGTGTCGGGGTATATGACGTTGCGGTGATCCCTCGCCGGGTAGCAGGTGGGTCGTCAGCCGGCGATCTTCGGGGGTATGGGCTTTTAAATCTACGAATAGGTAGCCGTACGGACGACTTGTTGCCCCTTGAAACGCCTGCATGAAATAGTCGATGTTCTGAGGATAAATTCGACTACCAAACACACGGATTTGTGCTCTGTCAATGGGATTGGAGAACAACCCAAAGTATTGGCAGTTCAAGGCAATATCTCTGGACGCCTTCCCTTGAGGAAAGAGATTCTGGGTCAAATAGATGACGGACAGATTCCTATGATGGGATCCGTGTGAAGTCGGCAACGTGTGAATTGTCCTTGGCCGCACTCATCAGATCATCTAGCACTACCACGTTGGTTTGCTCGGGGTCAAAGTAATACGGTTCGTCTATGTCGTGAGGAATCCCTGGGACGAAACTCACATTCTGTAATCGCGTAGTTTCGTAGGCGGGCTGCCATTGGCTATAACATCAAACAACACGTGTCGGAGCTGGGGTTGTTTTCGGCTGATACCGAAACAGAGATTGCTGAGAGTCTATCTAGTGATACGGAGAGCTTGACCTCAGAGAGTCAGCCTACGTCCGTGGAAAGTGAGGCAGAACCTACCTTCTGGGATCGTATTGTGACAGCAGCTATCAATACTTACGCTGCAGCGATCGAGGACGCCGGAGAGGATAATTTACAACAGACGTACACCCAAATGCGCCCCCGCATCAGGAAAACAGCAATGGCGATCTATGAACAGTATACCTTACTACCGCTTGAAATGAAAGGCGACCCCACGCACAGGTCCATCATGAAGACCAAGCGTCACTTGGAAGAGGCTATGGGGCTACCACCCACCGAGGCCCTGGAAAATGCGATCAGAATGCGCAAACAACTGTTTCAGGACATGTTGCCCGAAGAATATCCAGGCCTGCCCGACGACGCTTAGGTCACACCGAGCAAAGATGGAACTTTCTGAAATGGAGACTTCTGATTGGACAAGAATCTAACGGACAGGAACGAATAGGACAGATGCAAATGGTGGCCTCTGATTGGGCAAGAGTCTTTTTGAGTTGTAAACATACCCAACGCGGCCCCCCCAGCGTGGGTATGATGTAACATTGGGGAAAATAAACTATATGAAAAAAACTTGTTGTTGATGTTGTTCTCTCAAGTGTCATCCTTGTTGTTGTTGCTGTTCTCTCTCCGGTCTATATCATGGCGTCAAGGCGTTATGTTAGAGCGTTAAGGCGTAACTACGATTGGCCCCGATAAGCCCGGGGACCGATATGCTAAGGGGAACATTGGAACTCTTCTGTGTTCGGAGATAGTTTTAGTGAAACCGGAAGATAACACCTCCCACGACACAATCGGACCAAGGATGGTCCATCTCGATACCAAATACCTTCTTGCACTGCCCCAAAATGGCCACTTGACTTACTACAACCAACTGCGCATGCGCAGATTGACGCGACTTGCATTTTAAAAACACGCCATTCTGACTCTACCCCACACAAGCTTCACTTTGACACCTTCCACGACCCATTCGGACCCATAACGGTCCATCTCTACCCCAAGCACACACCCACATACCCCCAAAATGCCTACTTTCTATACTACGGGCTAGACTGCGCATGCGCAGAATATTGAAAACAGACGAACTATTAGTCCAGTCGGATGCTCCTCCACGAGAGCTTCAAAATAAGACCTCAAACGACACCATAGGATCATTAGGGGCTCACCTAGACCCCAAAACGTCCACCCCGTATGGGCCTATACCCCATAGCCATGCAGTATAGGCCTATGGGCTTACCCAGGCGTCGGTGAACTTTTTCCAAAAATTTCACCGTTTCGCTTCGAAACCCTTCCCATCGTGTTCTAAATGACGAGACGTGAAAAACAAATCCAGACAACCCATATGACAATGAACGTGTGTGAATTTCCCAGGTTGTACCTATACCCCCATATATCCAGTATGGAGCTATATGGGCTATATGGTACTTTTCCAAAAATTTCACCGTTTCGCTCCGGGACCTTTCCCATCGTGTTCTAAATGACGAGACGTGAAAAACAAGACCAAACAACCCATATCACAATGAACGAGTGTGAATTTCTCAGGATGGACCTATCCCTCCCATAGCCAGTATGGAGCTATATGGGCTATATGGCACTTTTCCAAAAATTTCACCGTTTCGCTCCGGGACCCTTCCCATCGTGTTCTAAATGACGAGACGTGAAAAATAAGACCAAACAACCCATATCACGATGAACGTGTGTGAATTTTCCAGGTTGGACCTATACCCCCCCATAGCCAGCCTATAGGCCTATATACAGACCTCGGTGACTTTTTCCAAAAATTTCACCGCTTCGCTCCGGGACCCCTCCCATTGTGTTTTTCTCGGCGAGACGAGAGAAACGAGACCCCACAACCCATAGTAAAGCCCACAAAAAAAAATTGACCATCCCTCCCCCATATAGCCAGTATGAGCCTATATACAGACCTCGGTGACTTTTCCCAAGAATTTCACCGATTCGCTCCGGGACCCTTCCCATTGCCATTTTCTTGGCGAGACGAGAAAAACGAGATCCCACAAGCCATAGTAAAGCCCACGAAAAAAATTGACCATCCCCATACCCCATACAGGCATTTCCCCTTATATTGTATAATACAGACCCATATTGTAGGGGTAAAGTCCGTGTTCCGCTTTTTATATTTTCGGGAAAAAATCCTAATTTTACATGCACCCACCCCATTGACTTGATAGGCAGGTCCCAATAAGCCCGGGACCGATATTAGCCCTTTTGTCTAGGGTTGATAGGTGTTTTCCCCTATTTTAGGGTTAAAGTCCGTGTTCCGCTTTTTATATTTTCGGGAAAAAATCCTAATTTTACATGCACCCACCCTTGACTGGACGCCCCTTCACGAATGCTTCACTTTGATACCTCACTCGACCCAATCGGACCATGCAGCGTATTTGAAGTCTGGGGACTACTTTTTCTCCGCGGAAGCTTTTTCCCGCGACCGCATCACCGCCAGACCGCATCACCGCGGAAGAATACATGCCCAGGGGCCCTTTGCCGAAACTATGGTGACCCAGAGTTACCTCCCTCTAGATTGGAACTCTTCTGTGTTGGAGGTAGTTTTTGGTCTCTTGAGCCGGTGGCGCCCCCTGGTGGATGCAAGAGTTATCTCCCCCGGCAAAATAAGGGTTTAAAAGGGTGTTCTATACTACTAAGGAATATTCCGCTGTTGTAATACTCCATTTCCATCCATTTATATAGAAAAATATATCAGGAGGGACACTCATAGCCGGAACATGCTAACCATCACAGCTGTACTCTTGTCGTATAAAACTGCAGATGTGCCACCAAGAATGTTTAAGTTTGCACGATTACCATGGTTTGATAAAATGCTAGTTAACTGTCACCAGCGACATTATCGTCCATGATTACAAGCGACCAGGCTTCTCAAACTCCGCATTTTTTCGGTGGAGATGAACTAGTTCCTGGAAGACAGAATAACAATTCCAACGCTTCTCCAGCGCCACACGTGATTTACTATCGCCTGTGACATTGTACCCCATGTCCACCATCTTCACGACGTCGCGGTTTCTATTTGTGAGCCAAAGGCGAACCCTTGACCAACTTGCATAGCAAACCGCGTTCCGCCCACACTCCAGTTACGTGACCTAGAAAAACTGCGCTGATGGTACATAATACGTTTGGGTTTTACTTTCGCTGCTAAACTATTCGCTGATACCGAATGTAAAATATTTAATCCAAGCACGCATAACAATAAAATATTAATGGATAGACCAGTGAAATTTTATAGAAATCCGTGCGTTTCAACCCAGTTCAAGTCCTTCACTTCAGTGGGAAGGTGAAGTCGGATACACTGACATCGCGGGCCGCCTTTAAATCTTCGGTGTTTTCTACCTTTGCCTGGCTTGTTGGGTGTTTGATGGTAGATGAATGGGTTTATTTTCTCTTCAAATAGATTTTGTTTTAAACTATGTTTCCTTTATATTTATTAATGTTCATGGTTGTTGAAAAGGTGCAAGTTCATCTGCCACTGGATATCGCACAAGCTATGGTGTTTTCGAATCTGTTGGCACGGTCGCCATGGTCGCGGTGCTTAAGTGATGTGATTGGTTAATATGTGCAGGATGCCGCTGTGTGTCGTTGATCCCGATACACTGCCCAAGCGGACCAGGGGTTATATCTATCATACAGATAGAGATACCCCTGGTTTTAGCGAGGATGCATGTCCACTAGCGACATGACCTCTCAAATACCGCGCAATCCAAATGGCAGAAGATCAACAGCTGAACGGGCCCTCGTGTCCTCGACGCCAAAGACGATTGGACCAGCATCACCAGTAACTAACCTCATTCTCACAAGCGATCATGCTGCTCAAACACGTCACATTTTTCATACCGAAGTTCCAGCTCTTGAAAGGGAAAACGACTCGCAATAGTCACAGCTCCAGTATCACCTGTGGCATCATGTCTCATGTTTACTAGCAGCCAGGCATTTCAGACATCACGAGATTCCCACGCCGAAGAATCGGTCACTGAAATGCGAAGCGACTTCCCCGAAAACTCGTCATAGCCTCTCGTGAATTATCACATGCCCCGTCCCTGCTTGCGACCAGGATTCACGAACTCACCAAGCTCCAAATGGAAAACGGTCAGTTCCTGTAATACGCAAAAAACGTTTCTTACAGGTCTTCAGAGCCGCAGATGAATGAACCAGCAACAATCTCCTGTCCGTTGTCTACAAGTGACAGGACTTCTCAACCACAAGGAGTTTCCAATGACAAAGGATCCCTTCCTGAAAGACGAAAAACACTCGGCAAAAGTTGTAGCATTAGCAGCTCCTGTGACAGACCCCGTGTTTCATGTCTACAACCGACCAAGCTTTCCAGACACAAGATAATTTCACTGGGGAAGGACCAGTTCTGAAGGTCGGAACTTAACTAAAGCCAGCTATGATGTCAACCCAAAGAAAGGTTACTTCAAGCAGGGACCGTACAATAAATTATTTATTTTATGGTCTCTGCTTCAAGTAATGCCTGCAAACCGTCACCACCACACAGAAAAAAAACAATTCCTTAAAAATTTAAGGAATATTCCCCGACTATCACACCAGCGGAATATTCCTCAACATAACCAAGGTATATTCCACACCATGTTATGGAAATTCCATAACATGCTACGGAATATTCCTTGTTGAATTTTAAGGAAAATTCCGCTGGTGTAATAGTGGGGGAATATTCCTTAAATTTTAAGGAATTTTTCTTTCAGTGCACATTCAAAATCAACAGATTGGAAACAATTCGGATCAAAAGACACACAAATGATAAAGGAATTGTCCGTCGCCTAGAGTGTGCAAGACTTCGGAATGACTACCTTAAAACCATCACAAACGCCACCACAACCAACAGAATCCATACCATATGGATCAAGTTCCATAGAACCGAAAGAGGAAATGTCAAAAGTGGACAGTCAGCAAGATTTCCAGTTCCTTGCCACCAAAGCGCTTCCGTCACCATCGCCACTTACAAAATCCAAAACATCTGGAAGAAAGGTCAAAGAACCGACAATAAAATCGTTCACCACCAACGATGGGCAGGACTCCGGGAGGTCTGTCTCCGAACCGGCTCAAGCTGTCTCCCAACCGATTCAAACTGCCTCCAAGCCGGCTCAAACTGCCTCCAAACCGGCCCAAGTACCGCCAGGAATACAAAATCCAAGCTATCTGGATCAGAAGTCACATAATCGAGAAAGGAAATGTTCATCGCTGACGATGTGCAAGACTGTGAACCTACTGTCTCCGAACCGCCAACAGAATCACCATAGCCAATCGGAGGCCACTGACAAGGTACAACGTACAGAAACTTCTGTTTCCATACCACCAGTACTGCCTCGGACAACACAATCAAACCATTTGTATCAAAGGCAACAGAACCGCGAAAGGAACTGTCCAATACCAAGAATTTGCACGATTCTACAGTCACGTGGACACCCCCACCACTACTACGGCAGACAGAATCCGAATCATATGGGTCGAAGGTAGTTAATCCCGAAGAGGAAGATAAGACGCCAGTTTTGTATACAAATAACTCCGGCCGACGGCTAATAGCACCCATAGCCCGAATCGTCCATTGCCGACAGTCTGCAAGACTCCGGATCCATTACCGCCAAACTACTACCATCACCACCACAACATATAGAACCCAAACCTTCTGCACAAAAGAACTGACAAATGATTAGTTCAACACTGAAAATATGCAAGATTACGGACACACTGCCTCCAAATCCCCATCAGCATCGCCACAACTAGAAAAAGTCAAACCGGCCGGTTTCGGAGGAAAGGAATCGTCGTACACCAGCAATGTCCAGGACCATGAGGACTCCGGGACGTCTGGCACAAAACCGCTGCAAGTACTGGCAAAGAAATTGTCCCATACCCAGAATATGCAATATTCTGAAATACCGTAACGTAGTGTTGATAACTTATATGGGGAGAATTACCCAGTTATTTCAAGCGTGATATGATATTAATATCACGGAGTAATGGTAGTCATTTTGTAGAGTTCAGTTTGTTATACACGCTGCAAAAGCGAAAATTTATGCGAAGCTAAAACCGTTGACTTTTGACAAACTCCAACGTAGACGACTAATTGGATGGATAGACTATAATAACGTGATTGTCCTGAGTTAGAGGTCTGAATCTGTATTTGATATATTGTATCAACTGCTTCAGCTACTGGGCTCAATGGTGCAGCTCATACTGAATTGTGGGCATACATGTGTCTCATGAACACTTTGATGCCCTTATAACTTGTGCTCCAGTTGAACGAATTATACTGTCTGGTATGAGGGTTAAAGTTGCAAATACAGTCGAAAGAGAGAAGTAAGATGTCAAAGGTATGCATATATTGCAGTGGTAGTCTGCAAATTATATCGATAGTCATGGAGAATCAACAGGTGGAATAAACGTTTCGGTGACTCAGGTAATATATAATGCACATGAATCATTCTACCGAATTCCTGCGGATTTCATCTACATCTGTCACAGACGCGAATAGAATGTAAAATATACTAACGTTATCAATCAACATCTGGTCGATGGATACTGCCAAAAAATACATCAAAAAATTAAAATTATATCAAAGCAATGAGAACTCATTAATTGCAGATCTGCATACAAAATGGCGATTAATGGAATAAATGAGTTGATTTTCCATATATTTGTATTCATGAAACACTGATAAAATGAAAGAAAACATACGGTCTGCTGAAAAAGCATTATCATTTTATGATTATTAAGAGCAACGCTAGGGATGCCTATGGCCTAATTCATAAGGGGTTTTACCTCCTCTATTCCACTAGAAGCGCTTTGGTGTAGACAACTTCCGGTAGTTATCAAATGATTTTATTAACAATTATTTTAATTAGTTAATTAATTGCTGAATATTAACTATGTGACGTATACAGGATATATTGGTTTATATGTACAGAATATACAGATATCCCCTTTATAAAATAGATTTTCAAACAAATATTCCAGGATAGTTTCGCAGTCTACTATTTAAAATGATTGCGGGATCCATTGCAAATTCCAAAGCGAGGCGATTACTTAACGGAAGCAGATTTTTCAAACCTTCGACCTTAAAGATCTGCAGTGATTACGGGGGGAGATCATTCCCTTTCCGGATAAGTCTATACCTCTATCACGTATCTAGAGTAGGCCTGCATTACATTGGTAAGCATGTGGTATCTCGACATATTCAACAGGTAGCCGACGTCCACAAGTAATTTTTTTGTCGAAAATCCAATGACACATCATCCTAAATCATGGTTATCCTGACAAAGTCAGTAGTATACAAAGAGTCTTTAACCCCTTTAGCTCTTCACTGCGCATGCGCAGAAATTATATTTGGGATGGAATGAGGTGTGTGCGCATGCGTGAGTTAATGCAAATGAGTTTATGCAAATGAGTTGATACTGTTTTCAAGATGGCGGCATGTTTTTCTAGGTTAGGGGTGGTCTGTTTCAAGATGGCGGCATGTTTTTCTAGGTGAGGGGTGGTCGGTTTCAAGATGGCGGCATGTTTTTGTATGTGAGGGGTGGTCGGTTTCAAGATGGTGGCCAATTGCACTTGTTTCACCCTTCATTTGCATATTTTCAAGATGGCGGCATGTTTTTCTAGGTTAGGGGTGGTCTGTTTCAAGATGGCGGCATGTTTTTGTAGGTGAGGGGTGGTCGGTTTCAAGATGGTGGACAATTGCACTTGTTTCGGTCCTCATTTGCATATTTTCAAGATGGCGGCTTGTTTTTGTAGGTTAGGGGTGGTCGGTTTCAAGATGGCGGCCTGTTGTCCCCCTGAAAATATGCAAATGAGGTCTCTGGGTTTTTCCCCCAAGGGTGGCTTTCAAAATGGCGGCTTGTTTTTGTAGGTTAGGGGTGGTCGGTTTCAAGATGGCGGCCTTGTTGTCCCTGAAAATATGCAAATGAGGTCTTTGGGGTCGTTTTCAAGATGGTGGCTTGTTTGTGTGTGTTAGGGGTGGTCGTTTTCAAGATGGCGGCTTGTTTTTGTGTGTGAGGGGTGGTCGGTTTCAAAATGGTGGCCTGTGGTACCTGAAAATATGCAAATGAGGTTCAATGGGCTATAAAAGGAGTCCATTTTTAGGGAAAGGGTGTATTCAATCTGACTTACCTGACCTGTCTCCCTGCCTGCCTGCCTGCCTGCCTGCCTTGCTTGCCTATCCGCTTGTATGAGACGAAAAGCATGAGACGTGGAGAAGATTTTCCCTTGGATCCAGCCGCACCTCCGGTTGAAGTCTTGCCTGAAGATGCGCGTGTCAGGGCCATTTATCAACGACACTGGTCTACCATACGCCATTGTTTTCACCGTGATCGTCGTCTTTTGGACTTATACAATTTTCGGCTGGAGGACCTCACGTATCTCACTACATATGCCGAGAACATTTTCAAAGATCAGGTGACAGCCTATAAGTTGAATGTCACATTTGGATATATCTTACGTCACAAAGAGACGGACCAACTGCGGTATTTCTATCCCAGTAACAATTCGTATGTGTTTGACCAGCCGTTCACCATCACGGATGCGATTTCTCTGGAGCCGGTGGTCGAGCAACTCACTACATTAGACCCGTTGGAGTGGGCCCGCCTGCAACGCCCCAATACCAAATGGCTTGTGGAAATGGTCACTAACGTTACATTTTTCGTCACGAAAATGCGAGATCACCCGATCGGTGCTCCTGTACAACTCCCCCCGTGGTTGCTTCGTCGAAAAGGCCTGTATGCATTAACAGCAGGAAAAAAGGGGCCCTACAAAGACCGGAAATGTCTGTTTCGGTGTTTGGCCGTGCATCTGGACGAGTGTCACCCCGAGGCTTGTGACACAGTGACCGATGGCTATTGGGAGGCGTATTTAGAGCAGCAAGACATGGATAAGCGGCACTTCCGTGGAGTCCCCTTTAAGAATTTGGATGATGTAGAAACACTGTTCGATATTAATATCTTTGTTTATCGATTACGATGCGAGGAGGACGATACCTATGTGGCTGAATTGGTTCGTCGATCTACAGAACGGTATGCTGCTACGATGAAAGTGAATGTGTTCGATGACAATGGCGTGAGTCATTTTTCGCTCATTACCAATATGAGCCTGTACGCTCAGTCTTTCAGTTGTGCCCAATGCCATTGTGTGTTTAAAAAGTCTTACAACTTACATCGCCACGAGAAAATCTGTGACAACAGTGTCAAGCGAGTCTATCCGGGTGGAGTGTATCATAATACACCTACTATTTTCCAGGAACTGGCCGATGAGGGTATCATCATACCGGAAAAGGACCGTTATTTTCCCTACCGGGCATGCTATGATTTTGAGGCCCTGTTGGAGCCCATGGACTTGTTTTCGGCTAAAACGCAGTGGACACAGCGCCATATCCCCCTCAGTGTCAGCATTTCATCCAACGTACCTGGCTATGACGCTGCACCGGTGTGTTTCGTGTCCACGGGAGAATCCCATGAGTTGATCACCCGTATGATGGAATATTTAGAGCAAGTCAGTGCGGCCAGTACGGCATTGTTGGTGGCCAAGTTCGACGACGTACTCACCCAGCTGGACGATCGCATTCCTGAACCGGGTGTAGCCTTCAGCGACGATGAAGAGTCCGAGTCCGAGTCCGAGTCCCAGCAGTCCCAGCCTCCGCAGGATGTCCCTTTACCTAAACCTTATGCGGAGAAATTGAAGTTACGGTTCCTTCAATACTTAGGTCAGTTACCGGTGCTCGGCTTCAATTCGGGACGATACGATTTGAACATGGTGAAGGAATTTCTCTACCCTTACTTGGCGCGGTCCGATACCCTGAAGTCGGTCATCAAGAAGATCAACAACCATATGGCCCTCACTACCACATCACTTCGTTTCCTCGATATACGCAATTACCTGGCACCTAATTGTAGCTATGCGCAGTGGGTGAAAGCCTATAACTGTACCCAGATGAAAGGTTACTTTCCTTACACCTATATGACGAGCCTGGATCGCTTAGAAGACACCCAGTTACCACCCCGGGAAGCGTTTTACAATGACCTGAAAGGGGAAGCTCTGTCCGAGGCCACCTACATCGAACTCCAGCAGGTATGGAACGCTGAACATATGCAGACGTTGCGAGATTTCCTCATATGGTATAACAACCTAGATGTGGTTCCTTTCCTGGAAGCGGCCGAGAAAATGGTGCAACTCTTTCGTCGCCAAATGCACATCGACATCTTCAAAGAGTGTTTAAGTTTACCGGGTCTGGCGCTTCGCCATCTTTTTCAAGACTGTCCAACCTACTTTTCGCTGATTCAAAAAAAAGATGCAGACATGCATGAATGTCTGAAGCGGAACATTGTGGGTGGCCCCAGTCTTATTTTCCACCGCTACCATGAGAAGGACGTCACTACTCTCCCTAGTGGAAAACCCTGTGCCAAAATCATCGGATTTGACGCCAATGCCTTGTACCTGTGGTCGCTCGCACAACCTATGCCCAGTGGACATTATACACGTTGGTGGGCAGAAGGTCGGCATTTTACACCTGAACGGACGCCCTATAAACATCTCGCCGACCAGTGGTTAGATTGGGAAGCCTATAGATGGGCCATTTATATACGTCACCAGACCAACGCCACGGAGAAGCGGGTAGGAGATCGCCGACTTCCCGTCGATGGGTTTGCCCTTGTACAAGGCACACCGACTGTATTTCAGTTTTACGGGTGTTACTGGCACGGCCACGAATGTCATTTTAGTGCGGGACGCTTCAATGAGCGACGTGGAAAATCGGCGCAAGAATTACGGGAAGAAGTAGTGATCAACGGTGATTATGTCAAAGAGCGAGGATTCCATCTCATAGAGATGTGGGAGTGTGAATTCCACACCATGTGCCAGGCCCTACCCCATTTACAACGGTTCTTAAAAGAACGTGAATATCCCTTGAGTCGTCGGCGACTTCTCAGTCTACCCCAGATGTTGGACGCCATTCGTTCGGGTCAGCTCTACGGCTTTGTAGAATGTGATTTGCATGTTCCCGACACTCTCAAGCCCCTCTTCGCCCAGTGTCCGCCTATCTTCAAGAACACGCTGGTGGGTCGGGCTGACATTGGAGAGACTATGAGCGCCTATGCGGAGCAACACGAGTGTTTGTCTAAACCTCGCCGCATGTTGATTGGAAGTATGTGGGCCGAGAAAATCTTGCTGGGCACCCCCTTACTGCAGTGGTACATGAACCACGGTTTGGAAATTACTCAAATCTATCAGGTGATCCAGTACGTGCCTGAGGCTTGTTTTGCCGAGAATGCCGACCTCGTGACGAAGGCCCGTCGTCAAGGTGATGAATTCCCGAGTCAGGCCATCATCGCTGAATCTTGGAAGCTCACTGGGAATGGTTATTATGGAAAAACAGTAACCAACCAGGATAAGCACGTCAACGTGAACATTTGTACGACTACCCAAGCTCGCAAAAGAGTGAATTCTCCTCTGTTTCGATCCGTGGAGGTGATCGATGACGACACCTACGAAGTGACGTCAGCCAAGAAGACTATCACCTATAACCTGCCGCTCCAGATTGGATGTATGGTCTACCAGGTGGCCAAACTGCGAATGCTGGAATTCATCTATGATTTTATGGGTGTGTATTTTCATCCCTCAGACTGGCAACTCATGGAAATGGACACAGATTCGGCCTACATGGCCGTTTCCCACCCGGACTGGGAGTCTCTCGTCAAACCCGAGTTACGGGCACAATATGAGGCGGAACGGGACCAGTGGCTACCCCGACGCGATCACTACACCTACGACAAGCGGACACCCGGGCTCTTCAAGCTGGAGTGGAGCGGGGATGCTATGATTGCGCTCTCCTCCAAGACCTACTACTGTTACGGAGGAGATGGAGGAGAGGATAAGTTTAGCTGCAAAGGAGTGAGCCGGCGCGATCCCAACATAGACAAAGCTGTCTACCTGGGCGTGTTACAAAGCCAGGCCAGTGCGAGTGGCACTAATCGCGGATTCCGGGTCGTCGACCACCAGATGCGGACCTATATCCAGCAAAGAGACGCCTTTACTTTCTTTTATCCCAAACGAAAAGTATTGGCCGACGGTGTGAGCACTACATACTTGGACTTGTAAAATGTGGAACATTAACTGTGGATACACGAGTTATAAAACTGTAAAAGTCAGGATGGCCGAGTGGTCTAAGGCGCCGGTATTAAGTGCTGGTGGGTGAAACCCGTCGTAGGTTCGAATCCTACTCCTGACAAACTTTTTTTGTACCTTAATCACTACTATTCTATGTGTACATACCCTACTATTTGTACCCTGTATTCTATTTGTATAGTGTAACTCATTCTTGTTGACTTAAATAAAAAAGAGAAAGTCAAAACCCATCATTGGTGTTTTTTTTCATCTTTTATTCAACGTCAGAACAACAACGTCATAACAATAGAACGTGATAACAAGGGGTCTGCGCGCGCACGCGCAGTACATTTTTTTAAGTTAACCATAAAACCCTCGCTGGAGGTGACTGGGGTCGACCTATAACCCTCATACTCGTGAGGGCTATATATTATTTAGCTACATACTATTAGATGTACCTCAAAACAGCAATAAGCACTATTCTCCTGAACCCCTGAAAATATCCCTAATATCAAAGACCAGTCAATATATCTACCCGACATTATGGTGCCACAATTGACATTCATCTTGAATTTGGTGCTCATGCTGTGATATGAATTAGGTCTTTGGATTATCGTGTTCATTTCATCAAGCGAATTTCTACGTTCCCACTTCGAACTCACCTTGATATATCTGGCCCTCTTCAATGTAAAAAGAACTTATGAATGGACACGAGACGTCCCTCACCTCAAAAATATTTGAAATTCGAAATGGGTCGCACAAGAGCGTCATTGATTGGCTGACTTATATAGTGGGCACCATATTAGGAGGAAGGATGCTGCTAATACAGGATGGTGTTACTCTAATCTCAATCGACGTGTACGTTCTGATTGGTTTC